>CAUYSK010074096.1:0-20092 GCA_963575035.1 Avahi laniger | reverse complement strand
CAGGAGTGGGACTCAGCCGCGGAGCTGGGGTGTTTCGCCATCGCTTAGAAAGGGTGGGCTCCGTCCCCTGAGGAATGGAAATTTTGTCCTAGCAAAGGGTCTGCTCCAGGGCAGATCCTTAAGTCTCTGCAGTGGTTTTTGCTTTTTCCATCTATGTGCAGAAAAAATTTTATGACCATTTTAACCATTTTAACATGTACAATTCAGTGGCATTCGGTACATTCACGAGGTTGTGCAGCCACCGCCTCTATGTAGTTCGAGAACATTCCGTCACCCCAGAAGGAAACCCCATCCCCATCGGCAGGCACCCCCCACTCCCCCTCCTCCAGCCCCTGCAGCCACTCCTTTGCCCGTTCTGGAAGCTTCATAGCAAGGGAATCGCACACTGTGAGTGCCGTGTTTGTAGAGCAAGGTAACGTGCAGACACGTGTCTGTGTATGGCATATGTACACGCACATACAGATGTGAGGGCCCTGGGTTCTCAGTCCCCTGTTCCCAGGCTGTGAAGTCATTGGCAAGGTGAGGGACAGTTGTGACTCTGCAGGGGTCACGAGTGAAAATAGCTTGGCAACTTCACAGCGTCGGCAGAGGAGGCTCTGTCACTGCAGCTGGCCTGGCATTTCCTAGCCTCAGCACTGTGGATATTTGGGGATGGGTCATTCTTTGCCATGGGGGTGTCCCGGGCACTGTAGGACGTTGGGCAGCGTCCCTAGCCTCCACTCACTAGATGACAGTAGCATCTCCCTCTCGCAGTAGATATGACACCCAAAAACATCTCCCGAAACTCCCAAGTGTCCCCTGCGGGGGGACGGTCACCCCCAGGCTAGCACTCCCAACATCCTGGCCCCTGGCAGGGTGACACCTTTGTCCCAGAGCTCTGCTCTCTGCAGGTGCCCACGGGCCTCCGCGGCCAGGCGCTCCTGAAGGTGTGGGGTCACAGCCGGCGGGCAGAGGAGGGTCCCCTCTTCCACAACCAGACCTCGGTGACAGTCGATGGCCGGGGCGCCTCTGTGTTCATCCAGACGGACAAGCCGGTGTACAGGCCCCAGGACCGAGGTGGGTGGCCGGAGCGGGCCGGGGGCGGGCGTGGCTGGCCACGGTCCGGGGGTGCCACACGCCTCTCTCCTTTCTTCCAGTGCTTGTGAACATCTTCACCGTGTCCCCAGACCTGAAGCCCGTGAACGAGAAGGTGAGATCGGCTTCTAAAACTGTGCCTGGAGCACGCCCCCCGCCCCGGGCCCCCTGATCAGGGCCGCCATCGGCTACCCCGGCACCGTTTATTTTCTGCCGTCCTCCTGAGGCTCCGCGGCCACTGAGGGAGCCCCGGGGGGTGTCTTTGTGGCAGAGGGAGGCAGGCGGGTGGACCCGGCTCACTCCTCCTTGGCCAGGAAGCGCCGGCGACCTTGCAGGGCTTTCGGTGGCCGTGGACCGGCATTAAAGTCCTAACTGCCACGCGTTTATTCAGCCTGTATCAGGAAGAAATACAGCTGCCGCGTCGAATCCGTCATTCCTCCTTGAGAATAATAAGTACGCGCTCATAAAAAGGGCACGGATCTTCTTTTAACTTTTTATTTGGAAATAACGTCAAACTTACAGAAGAACGGCACAGAGAACTCCGCGGCCAGGCGGATTTTGCAGCGACCACTCGGCTGCGCTGCTCTCACACAAAGCAGCCACGGCCAGCGTGCAGATGGGTAGCACGGCCGAGGCCAGCACAGCTTTATTTACAAGAAGAGGCAGAGGGCCAGACTGGTTCAGGGCTGTAGTTTGCCAACCCCTGAGCTGGAGCAGTAGTTCTCGAACTCGAGTGTTCATCAGAACCACGCAATGGGTTTGTTCACACACGGATTGCTGGGCCTACTCCAGGGTTCTGGGGAAGGGCCCAAAAATCTGCATTTCTGACGTTCCCAGTTGGTGCTGTTGTGAGGAACACGCTTTGAGAACCACGGGTCTAGAGTCACCAATTGCAGATCTACAAATGTGGCGAGACCTACATTTTGCTACATTTGTGTCCCTGTCTCTCTGCGTACATGTATGTGTATATGTATATATATATACACACACACAAATATACATGTATTTATGTGTGTAGTATACTTACATGTACACACACATACTTATAAAATTATTTTAAGGAG
This sequence comes from Avahi laniger, assembly GCA_963575035.1. NCBI lineage: Eukaryota > Metazoa > Chordata > Mammalia > Primates > Indriidae > Avahi > Avahi laniger. Next base: position 17,954 of record CAUYSK010074096.1, on the reverse strand, counting down.
TCATTTAAGAATAATTTACAGATATTATGTCTTTTTACCCCTGAACACTTTTGCCTGTATCCTTTAAGAAAAAGACATTCTCTTACTCAATCATCACATATAAGAATTTTGACATCAATACGGAAATATTATCTATTAATAATATAAAATACACGTTGTTCCGGCAATACCCTTTATAGCATGTTTCTTCGCTGGTCCGGGATCTGATCCTGGATACTTTGTTGCATTTGATCATCACGTCTCTTGGTCTCCTTTAATTCGAATCATTTCCTCGCCGCCTTTCTGGGTCTTTCACGGCTGGCGTTGTGGGGGAGTCCGGGCAGCTGTCTTGCAGAGGGTCCTGCAGTTGGCTGGCCTGCTGCTCGCTCGCCACCAGGCTCAGGCTGTGAACCTTGGGCAGGAGCCACGGAAGCGGAGCTGGGTCCTCCCTGGGGCCTCGCATCGGGAGGCACCGACGTGGCTTTGTCCCGTTGCTGGGGGATGTTGACAGTGGCCAGTCGTTCGAGCAGAGTCTGCCTGGCTTCCCTCTGCAAAGTCCCTGCTCTGCTTTTATAGTGAGTAAATAATCCGCAGGGGACACTTGAGACTCGGCAGAAGCCCCGTTTCCCCTCAGAGGTTCCCCTGAGAGTTCTGGCATCAGCAGACAGTGCAAAAATCACACAAGTCGAAACTGACCACGATGATTGCAGCGTGGCGATCTTTCTGACTCAGCTGTTTCCTCTGCGTTTACTTGTTGGCGTTCTGCTACAACGAGGCGCTTTCGAACGGCCTTGGTTGTAAAGAAAGATTCGAGTACACTGCGTAAACTGCGCCCTGCATGGCAAAGACGCGAAGGGGGTCGGAGGGCAGCTTCCATTCTGGAAACCCCAGGAGGACTCATGGAAGGCGCCCACTGTGTGCCGGGCTGGTTCTAGTCGCTAAGCAGATCAGACATGGACCCCACCTGAGGGGCTCATGTGCTAGAAAATAATTTTGCGAAGTGCTCAGTGAGTGGTCACCAGCCTGGAAGTGCAGTTCTCTGGGTATATGCGGCTTTCGCTTAACTGGCATCACCTCCAAGTCATGGTGCTACTTTGTTTTTGTTTTTCTTTAGAGATGGGGTCTTGCTATGTTGTCCAGGCCAGTCTCAAACTCCTACCCTCAAGTGATCCTCCCGCATGGGCCTCTCAAAGTGCTGGGATTATGCTACTTTTTTATTGGGTACTTTGATGCATTTGCCCATGTTTTTGGACATAGCCTTGTAAACTCACCTGCGTACCCGAGTTCCTTCTGCCCCGGGAAGGCTTTGTGCCTAACCATCCCCTCCTAGTGGATATTTGCATGTCTCCAGGTTTTGCTGATGCCAGAAATGCTGCCACGGTTGTCTTTATACTCGAACCTTCTCTTTCCACTGGTGTTTCCTTCCCCAGCTTCGGGTAGATCCCGGGAGTGGGATTCCAGGGCCCGTGGCCAGGCTGGTGTTGAAGGCACTGGGTTGCTTTCCGGGTGGACAGTGCTGGTTCCCTGTGCTCGGAAGCCTGGGGACCGTGTGCTCAGAGCCCTCCCTCTGTGGCCTTGGGCACTTGAGATCGGTTTTTGCCAGATGTGCAGTTATTGCTGCAGCTTGATGCCCATGAGGAAGGAAAGAGTCTTGGATGTTTGCAGCCGTCCATTTTCCTCTGGGGGTTGCTGGGAGCCTGCAGGAAGGGTAAAATTACAAGGAATTGAATCCAGCGTGCAAGGCTTCTAGACACCTCTGGGCTCAACAGGGACAGCCCTGGATACGCAGGCAGCCCTGAGCTGATGGGACAGACCCACACACCCAGCATCAGCAGCACGTGGGGACCGGGGCGTGTTGCAGAGCTCGGGAAGCGCAGGGCGTGTGTAAGCCGGGGAACTGGACCGCAGAGTTCTACGAGTTGGAGGCAGCACGTTCTACCCAGGTAGACGTTGATGGGCACTGGCTCACTGCCAAGTTCTGGGAACATTAGGGCCCAAGGGGACCCTGGCATGGGCCCCCTGGGAAAATGTCCCAGTGGCACTCCTAGGAAGGCTGCCTGGAGGAATCGTCCCTGGGGCAAGTCTGGAAGGACGGGCAGGGGGCTCGGCCACCTCCTTGCCAGCGGCGACTGTATGAGTGTGCTAGGGCTGCCTTAACAAAGTTCCACAAACTGGGTGAATTAAACAACAGAAATTTATCGTCCCACAATCCTGGGGGCCAGAAGTCCGAGATCAAGGTGTCGGCAGGGGAGGTTCCTTCTGAGGCCCCTCTCCTTGGCTTGGAGATGGCGTCTTCTCCCTGCGCCTCATCACGTGGTCTTCCCTCTGTGCGTGGCTGTGTCCAAATTTCCCCCTTTATTAAGGACACCGGTCATACTGGATCAGGGCTCACCCTCATGACCTCATTGCACCTTAATTTCCTCTCTAAAAACTGTGTCCAAATACAGTCACATTGTGAGGTCCTGGGGCTTAGGACTTTGACACGTGCCGCTTGGGGGAGGGGGAGAAAAATTCACCCCATAACAGTGACAGTGCCTGTCCCGAGGGACCCAGGCTGCGCGTGGACAAGGACCGAGCGAGTGCGGAGGGCTCGCTCACCGCCTCTGTGTGTCTCTGTTGCAGCTGGAAGCCCACATCCTGGTGAGTGGCCCGTGTCCCTCCGCGGCGTGAACTCGGGGAATGGTCAGCAAGATCCGGCCTGGCTTTGCCCACCACCCACCTTCTGGGTCGAGCCCTCGTGCCCTGCGAGGCTGGGACCCGGCCCTTCCGGCCTGGCCTGGTCTCCGCCCTGGTCCCCAGGTCCTCCCTGGGACGGGCCGGGCGTGTGTCTGTCCACCCCTGTAGATTTGCACGCAGCTCCCTGAGTGAGCAGAGGAGCCCGGCCCGTCCTCAGATCTCCCCCTCCAGAGCTTCCTCTGCTCCCGTGTCGTGTTAATGACCCATCCCGGGGTCTGCCCGGGCCACGAGGCTGGGGCACGTCCTCGAACTGGGCACACGCTGGGCTGCCCTGAGTTCTCCATGCGTGTCTGTCCCCTGCAGGACCCCCGCGGCTCTCGGATGGTTGAGTGGAGAAACCTGAAGCCCGCCTGCTGCGGTGAGTGTCCTTCCCTTCCTCGCTGTTTGCTCCTTTGCAGGTTGCCGGCTGCGCGTGCGATCAACCTTCCAGGTAAACAGTGTGATCTGTCCGGGGGCCACCTTCCCAGCATACCTCGACTGCCACCCCGGCTGGAGGGGACCAAGGAGGAGCAGAGGGCAGGTACCCACCCGGGAGGCGTAGGTTCGGGTCCAGGAGCCTCAGCCCTGCCCACGGCCCCGGCCCCGCACATTGGGACCCTCTGCGATGTTTCTCTGCGCGATTCCCGCCTGGGAATCCTGCCCAGAACTCAAGACCTTTCTGGAATATTGTGGCCTTGTCCATTGGCACCTGCTCCCAACTTCTTCCTGCTGCAGGTCAAAGACCTTACCCCCATTGCGTGAGACATTTCCTGATTCCTTTAGGAGTCAGAAAAGGCTTCGCTTTGGCCAAATACACGGGCTTTTTTCCTTTTCTGTGACTAGAAGGGCTGGGAAATTGACGTGCCCCTCTTTGCTTTGGCCGTGAGGGACGTGGTGTCCCATCAGAGGACAGGGAATAGGTAGAGTTGAGGGAGTCCGAGGACAGCCGCACACACACTGGGGCTGTCCAGAAATGGGGTCATGGTGGGACCAAAGGCCGGACTCCCAGGGGTCTCTTGGTGATCCCTGCCTCCTCCCGTCTCCTGCCCTGGTGCTCGGCCCTTCTGTTCTGTTCCATCGTCCCTCTCTGCCTGCGTGCCTCCCTCTCTCTCCCTGGCTTGCCGTCTTCCTACCAGCAGATGCTTGCTGGGGACCATGGAGATACTGCCATGGGGTGAGCTTCCAGCCCGATGGGGGAAACAAACATTAACTAAACAGACCAGATAGTGTCAGTTGGGATGAATGCTAGGGTGGGGAAGTTCAGACGCAGAGAGAGCAAAACGAGGCTCTATCCCAGCCTAGGGCGACAGCAGCAATCCTGGAAGGCTGCCTGGAAGAGGTATCTTTTCAGTGACAAAGTGAAGAAGGAATAAGAGGTAGCCAGGCAAAGCTAGTGGCCAAGAAGCATGTTCCAGGCAGGGACCCCGCATTTGGGAAGGGCTGTGGGTGACTGGGGGAGTGAGGCTGGAGGCCAGACAGAGGCCTGGGTGTCAGGAGAGCTAAGAGCAGGGGTGAGGTTGGTGAGAGCCGGGGAAGAATATAGACTTGATCTTAAGGGCACAGAGGAGAGGAGTGGTCAACTTCCTGTTTTTAAAAAACCCCTTGGGTGTGAGGGACTGTAGTCCCAGTGACTCGGGAGACTGAGGCGGGAGGATCGCTTGAGGCCAGGAGTTCACGACCAGCCTGGGCAACATAGCAAGACCCTGTCTCTAAAAAATAATTAAAAAAACAACCCCCTTGGGATGTGTGTAGACAAAGGGTTCTCGACCAGGGTGATTTTGTCCTTTTAGGGGACATTTGGGGATGTTGGCCACAAGCTCCTTAGAAAATGTGTGCTCCCAACACACTTAAAGGTCCTGCAGTCAAGAATTCCTCTTCTCTGAATACTTGGGGAAAAACCGTCTTAGTCATTGGGTTTTCCGATTCCAGTGTGATGGAGGGAGGCTGTGGGGGCCGCCGCAGACTCTGGGTTCTGCCCGAGTCCCCGAGGCACCGTCCTCCCTGTCTGACCACTGGGGACAAGTGGAGCGTGTCACACTCAGGAGCGGAGACCCCCAGCGCTGCCTGGAGTCCGTGCGCACGCTCAAACCCTCCATCAGCTCCCCGTGCGAAGATGGGGCTCTGAGCCGGGCTCCGGGGCGCTGACCCAGAGCAAAGGGCACCTCCCGTGCCAGGGGCCGACGACATTTCTGGGGCGACATTTGGAGGGTAGTGTTCTGCCCGGTCCCGATCCGTCTGTCCATCCGGCCACCCATTCATCTGTCTCTGCGACTGCAACCGGGGGTGACTTTGCCCCCGGGATGTTGGCGACACCTGGAGACGTTTAGATTGTCGTCATTAGTGGGGGGCGGTGGTGCTCCCCTGGCATCTGGGTTGGAGGCCTGGGTTGTCGCTCAGCACCCCGCAGTGCCGGACGCCCGCCCCGGAGAGCAGCGCTGCCCCGGAGTGACCCCCACCCCCCCGCCAGGAGCAGAAAAGGCGAGCGGGGCCGGCCCCTCCCCCTTGTCTGTCCGGCCCCCAGCCTGCCCTTGACCTTGGCTGCAGGCTGTCCCGGGAACATGAGGTGCAGCCTCTTCCCGTGTCCCTCCCTCGGCCCCCTGGGGGCTCAGACCTGCTCCTCACAGACCCCGCCAGCCTCTGCGTGACCTCCTGCCCGCCTGGGGGCTGCCGGGGCATTGAGAGCAGCAGCGTCCCGGGGTCCCTCTTCCTGGACCTCACTGCTGCTGGGTGCGGGGGCTGGCCCCGCTGGCGGCTCTCTGCACGAGCCCTCGCCCGGGCACAGAGGGGTGTCTGTCTCCACACAGGCGTCACCAACACGAGCTTCCCCTTGTCCGACCAGCCGGTGCTGGGAGAATGGGTCATTTTTGTCGAAACGCAAGGCCGCGTGTACAACAAGTCCTTCGAAGTTCAGAAGTACGGTGAGTGAGCTGGAGGCTTTCAGGGTCCCGGGATTCCAGATCTGGGAGGAAGCTCAGACGTCACGAGGACGCCGATGAAGAGGGGGACGAGGGTCCCCCTCACTGAGGGCTCACGGTGGCGAGTGTGGTGGTGGGGGACAACCGCCCCTTCCCGCCTCGGCTTCCACAGTGCTGGATGACAGGCGGAGCCGCTGCGCCGCGCCCGGCCCGTCGTACCCATTCCTGGGTTCGGTGGCATTAAATCCGTTCGTCCTGCTGTGAGTCGCCATAGCATCCACCTCCAGGACTTCCTCATCTCCCCAAACTGCCACTCTGTCCCCATGAAACAGCAACCTCCCATCCCCCCTTCCCCAGCCCCCGGCACCCGCCGTTCCACTTCCTGTCCCTGTAAACCTGGTGACTCCAGGGCCCTCGTGCAGGTGGAGCCACACGGTGTTTGTCGTTTTGTAACGGGCTTATTTCACTCAGCGTAATGACCTCGAGGTGGATCCGTGTCGTGGCCACGAACCAGAATTCCCGTCCCTTTTTAAGGCGACTCTGCGAGGTCTCTCCACTTTACAGATGGGAGCACTGAGGCTGAGAGAGCCGTGCGGGAAATTGCTCGAGTGACAAGGGCCAAGAGGCCGCTCACGTGGCGTCTGCGCTAGAATTCTCCCTCCTGTGCTCAAGGGCTCCTCCTTTCGAGGAGGGAACGGCTGTCGCCGTCCGGGCGATGGGCTGTGAGCAGTGGGAGCCGAGTGCAGAGTCCAGTGGTGACGGGAAAGGGATTTGTGGCTTCCGTAAAGATGCTCTCCCGGCCGGCTTCTCTCTGGTTCTCGGAGCTGTGCCCCGTGTCCGTCCTCCCCTGGCCGTGCAAGGGGACGCTCCACACTCCCTGGCCCGAGTCCTGCAGCGAAGACGGAGACCTGCTGCCAGCCGTGGTTGCCCTGAGGACGCCTCTCGTGGGCTCCCAGGAGCCCAGCAGCAGAGAGGCTCCGTCGGCCGCTCGTCCAGCCCTGGGATGGGCTGGAATCCGCCACCCTCAACGCACAGGGTCTCAGAGTGACGGGAGGTGCCACCCCGCCGCCCCCGCAGGAAAACGGGGTCCTGTCCCCCAAAGACGGGCCACAAATGCAGCTGGCAAAACCCCCAGACGGCCTCTCCGCGAAGGGGGCCGGCGCAGCTTTGCTGCTGTCCTGGCGCGTTAGGGGCTCCCCCGGCCACCTCGGGGGAGAAGCCGCCCCCTCACCGGCTCCCTGCTCTCTGTTCAGCGTTGCCCAAGTTTGAGCTTCTGATCGAGCCGCCCCCCTACATCCGAGACCTGGACGCCTGTGAGACCGGCACCGTGTGGGCCAGGTGAGAAAGGGGCCCCCAGGGCCTCTCCCTGCCCCGCTGCCTGCCTCCCTCCGCCTGGTGCCCCCTTGCCCTAGCACGTCCCACACCAGCCCCGAGTGTCCTTCCCACGCTGGCTGGCATCACCACCCTGCGGGTGGGCCCTGCCCCAAAGCACCCGTCTCCCCTCCTGCCACCCTGCCTCCTGAGCGGGTGCGGCCCGCCCGCTGCGGGCATGCTGTGCCCGTCTGACCACTGGGGACAAGTGGAGCATGTCACGTGCTCCCCCGTGGGCGCGCCCCTCCCCCGCCTTGGGCAGTGCCCCTCCCCCTCGCCTCTCCCACCCCCATCGTGCCCCTCCCCCATGGACTGCTCCTCCCCCGCGCCTCTCCCCACCCCCATCGTGCCCCTCCCCCATTGACTGCTCCTCCCCCATCGTGCCCCTCCCCCGTGGGCGCGCCCCTCCCCCGCCTTGGGCAGTGCCCCTCCCCCATGGACTGCTCCTCCCCCTCGCCTCTCCCACCCCCATCGTGCCCCTCCCCCGTGGACTGCTCCTCCGCCAGGCGCCCCCCCCAGGTGGGTGTTCACCCCCCACCGTGCCTTAGCCCCTTCCACGAGGGCTTGCCCCTCCCAAATGTCCCCTTCCCCTTGGGGTCCCTCTCCCACGAGGGTGCCCCCTCCCCCTGCAAGCCCCAGCATCCCACGCTCCCCTAGGGCGCTGCCCAGGGAGAGGGGCTTCTGGAGGGGGCTGCGCACCTGCCGGCCCAGTTACTGACGGACCGGAACCAGGGTCGAGCCAAGGGCATCAGGGGGTGCTGTCCCCTCCTGGGTGTGGCCGGGAGAGCCCTGAGAGGCCCCCGCCCCTGTCTCCCCTCTGTCGCCTTCCCAGAGGTCGTGGCGGACAGCGCCCTTCGGTCTGCGTCTCCTCCAGCCGTGCGCTGTTTCGAGTCCCGCGCGCAGCCGGGTACACACGCGATCGCGTGCTGGGAGATGCTATTGAAACGCCCGGTGTCATTTTTTATTTGCTGAGCTGTCCCATTTTGCTCCTGTTCCCCACGCACAGGTGTCCCCTGTGCACCAGGCGTGACATACTAATGCGTACATTTAAGTTTCTCCAACATCCCCGAGAGGATACTTTTATTCCCATTATCTGGCTGAGGAAACAGGCTCAAAGAGGTCAGCTCCCTGGTTCAAGGTCGAACCCATTAGGTGTGACCAGGTGCCCACAAGTGCTTGTTCCTCTGCACTGCCCTGCTCTAAAGGTGTCACCAACCTGTTGCTCTCAGGTTTAGAGTTCCTCTCTGACCTTCGGTGTCTTTTTCTGTCAACTTGGTACAGAGGATCACAGGGCCCTGGCATCATCTGTCCTGATTCCAGGCTGCAGGGGGTCTGTAAGGACAAAATGCAGGACGGGGGAGGGGAACTGTATCAGTTGCTGTACTAGTGGCCTTCCTGAGGCTGGTGGCCCCTCGCTGCCCCATCTGGGGTCTCTGGGCTGTGAAATTGAGTGCCCGTTACGCTTTTGTTTCAGGTATACCTTTGGGAAACCCGTGTCGGGGGCCTTAACCATCAACATGACTGTAAATGGCGTGGGGTACTACAGCCACGAGGTGGGGCACCCCGTTCTCAGAAGCACAAGGGTGAGGAGCGAGACCTCCCACTGCGGCTCTGCCATCGCCCACGTCATTTCAGTTTCTAAAGCAGCGATGTGGGGGGGTCTTTCTGAGGGTAAAATTCCTGCGGGCTGAATGTAGAAACTTTAGAAAATATATAAAGGAAGAAAATAAAGACGACTGGCTCTTTAACAAGCAGACACAGCCACCACTGATGTTTTGGTGTGTTTCCTCCCAAGTTTTCGGATGTTAAGTTTTTAAAAAAAAAAAAAATAAATGTATCTCCTATAGTCCCAACTTCTTGGGAGGCCGAGGTGGGAGGATGGCTTGAGCCCAGGAGTTGGAGGCCAGCCTGGACAACATAGTGAGACCCCATCTCTAAACATATAAAAAATAATAATTTTATTGAGATATAATGCACGTACCATACCATTCACCCATATAGAGTGTACAAGTCAAGGAATAGTTTTCATATAGTCACGGAATCCTTCCTTTTGAGGAACCACCAGATTGTGAACGTCACTGCTCTATTGTGCATTCCAGTGTCTGCCAAGTTTTGGAGCCTGTTTTTGGTGTCAGCATAGCCACACTGTGAGCACACGGCAATATAACAGGCACCCCCTTCCTGGAGATTCCTCGTCTCCGTGGGTGCCTGCGACATGAACCCTTTTGGCCCCGGATCCTCCCCACTCCCCAGTCGAAGTTCCTTTCCTGTCTCTTTCCCACCTGGGACGCGTCTTCTCCACGGAGTGGACACCCTGGCCCCTCACCTGTTCCCTGCCTGCCGCTGGCACCCTGGGTATCCCAGCCGTTCTCCTGGGGGGCTGACAGTTGGTGGCCTCTGTCTTATTCTCCCGTTTGCTGAGTCATTTTCCATCACTGTTTCCGGACGTGGATTATTTGCTGGGCCCCAGGGAGGGGTCCTGAGACGGGTTGAACCGGGGCGTTCTGTGCTCCGGCCTGGGGCGGGCCTGGTCCGAACGTAACCCCCGCTGCCTGGGCCGAGGGAGATTGAGCCGGCACCGTGGGGACCTCCTTCCTCTTCCGCCCAATGACGCCAACACCCGTCTTCCCTGGGACATTGTGCGGATCCACCAAGAGACTCTGCACGGTCCCCATGCAGTGAACTATGTCGCTTAGGGTCCCCGGGCCCTCCACGTGGCCAGAGAGTCCTGCGCCTCGGGTGTGTGGTTGGGGGACAGCCCCCTGAGGCCGCCCCAGCCCCCGTGAGCACAGCCTGTGTTTCGCCCCCTCTAGATCCTCGGCTCCCAGGACTTCGACATCTGCGTGAGGGACATGATCCCGGCAGACGTCCCCGAGCACTTCCGGGGCAGGGTCAGCATCTGGGCGATGGTGACCAGCGTGGACGGGAGCCAGCAGGTCGCGTTCGACGACTCCACTCCCGTCCAGAGGCAGCTGGTGGACATCCGCTACTCCAGGGACACGAGGAAGCAGTTCAAGCCGGGCCTGGCCTACGTGGGGAAGGTAGGTTTGGGGGCTACTGCACCGCCCGAGGACCGCCGTGAGACCCCCGCCCCGCCGTGGAGACTCAGCTGAAAACGGGTCTCCTGGTTGCCCCCACGTAAGCTTTGCCCTCTTGGGATGCAGAGGCTGCCGTGTGGAGCGTGGCGAGAGCTGCCCCCGGCGAGGGGCGTGGGACATTGTTCCGCCTGAAAGGACGATCTGTGTTACCCCACGCAGACTTCCCTGTACCTGCGCCGTCATCTGAGATGCCGGGTGGCCATTTAGAGAGCCAGTTCCTCTAAGGCAGTGCCGCATCGTTTTTTATTTATTTATTTATTTTTTAGAGACAGGGTCCTGCTATGTTGCCCCAGCTGATTTCGAACTCTTGGCCTCGGGTGATCCTCCTGCCTCAGCTTCCCGAGTTGCTGGGATTACGGGCGTGAGCCTCCCTGCCAGGTCTAGTTTCTTAATTGGGTTGATTTTATCCCCTGAGGACCTAACAGTCTTCCAAAAGGCAGATTCCCTGTCCTCGAGACCAGCTGATCCGGACCCCCTGGCGGGGGGAAGCGGCATTTTGAACGAGCCCCTGCCTGCCACCCGCCATGTGATTCTCGGGCACAGTAAATACTGGGGTGACCAGAAATCGTGATCCTTATTGCAATTCTTTTTTTTTTTTTTTTTTGAGACAGAGTCTCACTCTGTTGCCCAGGCCAGAGTGCTGTGGCATCATCCTAGCTCACAGCAACCTCAGACTCCTGGGCTCAAGTGATCCTCCTGCCTCAGCCTCCCAAGTAGCTAGACTACAGGCATGCGCCACTGTGCCCGGCTAATATTTTCCATATAGTTTTAGTGGTTTGGCCAATTTCTATTTTTAGTAGAGACGGGGTCTCGCTCTTGCTCAGGCTGGTCTCAAACTCCTGAGCTCAAATGATCTGCCCATCTCGGCCTCCCAGAGTGCTAGCTTATTGCAATTCTTAAACGGGGGCATCTTCATGCCAGTTGCAGCTGTGAGGATGGGGTGAGGCCAGAGGAGCCCACTGTCACCCAAGGAAAAGCAGGCCATGCCCCTAGAACCCCCTCTCTGCCCACCGCCAGTTCCCTCTTGCCACCCCTGGGTCACCCACGTGGTGCTGGCTTCTGTCCTCACCCTGAGGCGTGACTCTCCTGCTCACTCTGGGCCTCCCTTCTCTCTCTGAGCCGGGGTCCCAGCCCCCACGGCCTCACGCACAGAGACGCCCTCCGGTGCCCTCCATTTGAGGGCCCCAGCTTGCGTAGAAACTAAAGGACTTCGTGGAGGCTCAGAACGTGTTCAAGGAAGGGGCTCAGGGCTCTCAGGTCAAAGGGAGCATTTCACATGGGACCGGGAAAATCCACCCTCTGCATTGGAGAGCGGAGTGTTTAATAGGATCGTGTGGGCTGAAGCCTGGGTCACTCTGTCACCAGATACCTGCACAGCTGAGGGGCTGTTCCAGGGTCCTGCAGGGGCCACGAGCCCTGCTCCTTTCAGAATGTCCACGCCTTCCTCATTCCGACCGTCTGTCTAAGGGTCATGCAGAAATGTTCACGGCACTGTCCACCAGTCCCTGCCCAGGTGTGGCACTGAATGAAGCTCATTTGTACTTTGTGACTTCTTTGTCAAATCCAAGGTCACAAAGGTTTACTCTTAGATTTTCTTCTAGCAGTGTTACAGTTTCAGCTCATACATTCTGGTCTCTGATTCATTTTGAGTTAATTTGTGTATATGGTGTGACGTAGGGGTCTAACTTTGTCGTTTTGCATATGGATATCCAGTTATCCCAGCACCATGTATTTTTTTTAAGTGACAGGCTCTTGCTTTGTCACCCAGGCTGGAGTGCAGTGGCCTGGTCATCACTCACTGCAGCCTCGAACGTCTAGGCACAAGCAATCCACCTTCCTCAGCCTCCAGACTAGCTAGCACTACAGGCACATGCCACCACACTTAGCTAATTTTTAAAATTTTTTGTAAAGATGGAGTCTTGCTGTGTTGTCCAGGTGGATCTCAAACTCCTGGCCTCAAGCAATCCTCCTTCCTCGGCTTCCCCAAAGTGCTGGGATTACAAGCGTGAGCCACCATGCCTGGTCCCATTTATTGAAAAGACTGTGTTTTACCCCACTGAATGGTCCTGGTACCTTGTCAAGGCCTCTTGTCAATTGACTAGAGAGGTATGGTTTATTTTTGGACTCTCGATTCTGCTACGTAGATCTCCATGTCTGTCCGTGTGCCTGTATCTTGATTACTGTAGCTTTGCAGTAAATTTTGAAATTGGGTCCTCCTTCTTTGTTCTTTTTCAGCATTGTTTTGGCTACTCAGGGCCCCTGGCGACCCTCTGTGAATTTTAGGACCATTTTGTCAATTTCTGCAAAGAAGCCAGCTGGGATTTTCAGTGGCAGTGACGTCGATTCTGCAGATCGGTTTGGGTGGGGCATGTTGCCACGTTAATTGTGTTGAATCTCTGATGACCCCTTCTAGGTGGAGCTGTCCTACCCAGACGGCAGCCCTGCCGAGGGGGTGACCGTCCAGATTAAGGCAGAGCTGACACCGAAGGACAATGTCTACACCAGCGAATCTGTATCCCAGGGTGGCCTGGTGGGGTTTGAGATTCCTTCCATCCCCACATCAGCTCAGCACGTGTGGCTGGAGGTGGGTGAGTTCCCCAGACCCTTGTCATTCAGCCAGCAGGTAGGGATGTGACGCTTCTCCTAGGCCGGGGTTCCCAGTCCGATGAAGCCAACCAGATGGTGGGGTGGATAACCCAGCGATCCCAGGGAGGGTTGGGAGGCTGGGGAGAGGTGAGGGTGTCTGGCCCAGTCATGCCGGAGGAGGCCTCCCAAGGGGGTCTCTCCGGGTGGACTCCTGACCACAAGGGGGACAGCCAGGCAGCTTGTGGGAGGGTGGAACAGCATGCGTGGAGGCTCAGGCGCCTGTGATCATACTGTGATCGGGTCCTGCAAATGCTCAGCTGTGCTGAGCCACTTCAGAAAGAGATTGGAGAGGGAGCTCATGGGGATGCTTGAGGTTTCCCTGGAAAGCAGCATCAGGGTGATAGAGGGCTCTGATTGTTTTTTTAAATTAAAAAAAATTTTTTAGAGACAGGGTCAGTCTTGCTCTGTCACCCAGGCTGGAGTGCAGTGGCATGATCATAGTTCATTGCAGCCTCAAACTCCTGGGCTCAAGTGATCCTCCTGCCTCAGCCTCCTGAGTAGCTGGGACTACAGGTGCATGCCATCACGCCTGACTAATTTTCTTTTTTTTTTTTAAGAGTTGGGGTCTTGCTTCGTTGCCCAGGCTGATCTCAAATTCTTGGTCTCAAGCAATCCTCCCATCTTGGCTTCCAAAAGTGCTGGGATTACAGGCGTGAGCCACCACACCCAGCCCAGAGAGATCTGATTTTTGATAGCCAGGGGTCATTCCAGAGCCTGCAGTGGGAGGGGGATGGCTTCAGGGGGCACAGGAGGCAGGACAGAGGGGCCACCAAACTGGAGCTGCTGAAGAAGTAGAGTCTGCAGGACTTGGTGTCCCATCAGCACGGGAGGGACAAACGGGAGTGATAGAAGCTGAAGAGGATGTCCCAGCCCCAGGCTTTGGGACTGGGTGGACCCTGCAGCCCCACAAAGACTGGGTGGCAGGGACCGGAGAGCAGCTGAGGGTAAATGTGCACACGGGACCAAGGACACTCGTGGTTACTTTGTCCTCTGTGGGTGACCCGCCCTTAAAGATTTTAACCACCGAAGCCACTGCATTACCAAGTGACAGTCACAGCAAGACGCACCCGTGCTCTCCTGTGTTTGCACTGCTACTCAGCACAGAGCACAGCCGCTCGGTCACCTGGGCCACTGCCCCGTATTGAGAGTGACTAGCCTGGCATCGCTCAGACCCCCGGAGGAACCAGAGACTACCTCCCCAGTTGGGAGACTGCAATGACTTCTGCCACCCGCTGCCCAGAGCTGGGCCACACTTCCCAGGTGACAGGCACAGCCCTCGATTCACACACCGGCCAGAAGCCCAGGGGTCCCCAGGCCTCCTGTACTTCTGACCCACTGGCCACAAATTTGGGGCTTCCCACTACCCCACCACCTTTCAATTACAGTTTTATCACAGCAAAAATGGTACGAAGTAGGACCAACCAAAGAGGCAGACGCACCAGGCGAGATCTGGGAGGGTCCCAGATCCGAAGCTTTGTAAGGGAAGCTGCTACGAGCTTCCGTGTCCACAGTTTTTTCGGGAGGCTCGCGACACTTGCATGATTGGTTAAATCTCTGGACGGAGGACTGAACTCAGTCTCCAGGCTTCTCCCTTCCCTCGGAGGTCAGGCCGGTGTCACAGGGCTCAAAGCCATAACCCTGTGATCACATGGGTGGTCTTTCCAGGGTGGCCGGTCCCCACTCTGGGTCACGTTATTAGCCTGTATTAGCGAGATCCATCGTGAAGAAGGAGGGTACTCGCATCGCTCCAGGAATTGCAGGGGTTTAGAGGTTGCCTACCTCCCAGGCACCAGCGACAAAGGACTTCTTTGTTACACAGAGGTCTTAAACCCCTGTGGCCTCTCCGTTGCATAAGCCACGTTTTCTCAGCACCAAGTGCAGGAGACCAGCTCAAATCCCCCAAGGGGCAGAATAACGTAACTGCCCAGGCCTGGGGCTTGCAGGGTCAGGGCTGCAAGCTCTGAGTGGGCTGGGTCCCGGGCCCCGGGGCATGCTGTCCAACACGGCTGCTCCTTTTCCCCTGTGTTTATTTCCCGGGGGAGGGGAGTGGGCGGGGTTATGCCCTCCAAGAAGCCACCAGGGCCACTGGCTGGCCGGAGGGGCAGGAAAGAGTCTTTCCCAGTGTGTCCCTGGTGGAGCCGCCTGCCCCTGCCTGAGCCGGCCGCCAGCACCCTTTGGCGGGTCTGCGACACTCGCTTCTTGGACAGGGCAAGCGCAGGTGCTAGCCACACCCCTGAAGACTGGGGAGGGGGTTCCTCCAAGGGAAGCTGAAGCGTGAGAGGGTCTTGCTGCACTGCAGAGCAGGCAGAAGCGTCCCCAAGACCCCTCTCCGATGCCCGGCACCCAGGCGTTGACCGAGTGTCCTCTGCTCTTCAGACCAAGGTGACAGCGCTTCGCGGGAAGCCCGCAGGCGCCCAGTACCTGCCCAGCTACCTCTCCCTCGGCAGCTGGTACTCTCCCACTCAGTGCTACCTGCAGCTGCAGCCGCCCTCCCGCGCCCTGCAGGTAAGACTTCAGGTCCTGACCCTTCACGGTCCGGACGGCCCCCAGGAATCGACACGTGGGAGCTCCGGGGGGACGTAGCACCGCGGCTGACACGGGCCCCCATGCCTTTAGCAAGGAAGGTATTCCGTGGGATCAATGCATTGTCATTTACGTATGACGGACATTTAGGCTGTGGCCCAGGACTTCCTGTGGCAAACACCACAGTGCCCCGGGGTGCGGTGCCCCTAAGACAGACAAGGGGCTGCTGCTGTCGGGCCAGAGTCTTCCCAGTCCGGAGCCTTCCTCTCTCGTGCAAAGGCACCGGGGCTTTCTCCAGCCAGACACGTTGGTTGTAACGATGAACTTGGGGTGAGTCTCCCGTAAGTCTCTCCTGGGCTGTTATTTTGCAATCTCGATTCAGTGAGATTATGTGTAGAAGATTGTGTGTATACACATGTATTTTTAATGAATAGACTTAATTTTTAAAGAGCAGCTTTAGGAGGACAAAGACATCGAACAAAACATGCCGAGAGTTCCCATGTATTCCCATCGCTGCTCCCCTCCTCTGGGCCCTGGGATTGGCGTGTTGCATTGGAGCGACACGTTCGTCACAGTTGATGAACGGATATTGATTAAATATGCATTTGAGGTTTTTCCGCATCTTTTCATGGCTTGAGAACTCATTTGTTCTTATTGCTGAATAATATTCCCTTGCATGGATGTTCCACAGTTTGTCTATCCGCTGACCTATTGAGAGAGGGGTGTGTGTGTACATGTATGTATGTACATGCATGTGTGCACATATGTGTATACATACACCTGTATGTATATGTTTGTTTATATGTGTATGTACCTGTATGTATGTGTCTGTGTGTATTTCTACATACACGCAAATGCTCCACTCACCTAGAGGGACATATATATATGTGTGTGTGTGTGTGCATGTATGTTATATGTACACATATATTTTATATGTGTATTCCACTCACCCTCAGTAAACGAGTGGGTAAATACATAGATGTGTGAAGTCGACCCTTGAACAGCGCTGGGGTGAGGGCTGCCAACCCACTGCACAATCAAAAATCCACCCGTAACTTCGACTCCCTAGAACCTTAACTCCTAGTAGCCTACTGTTGGCTGGAGGCCGTGCCGATAACATGAACAGCCAGTTACACACGTTACTGTTTTGTTTGTCATGTGTGCTGCGTGCTGTGCGCTCACAATGCAGGGAGCTAGAGAGAAGAGAAACTGTTATTGAGAAAACCGTAAGGAAGAGAAAATACGTTTACTGTTCCTTAAGCGGCAGCGGAGCATCCTGCGGGTCTCCACCCTCGTCATCTTCATGTTGCGTAGGCAGAGGGGGAGGGGGAGGGGGAGAGGGAAGAGAGGGAGGGGTTGTTCTCGCTGTCTCGGGGTGGCAGAGGCAGAAATCCACATGTAAGTGGACTCGTGCTGTTCAAACCTGTATTGTTCGGGGTCAGCTGTGTGTGTGTGTGTGTGTGTGTGTGTGTGTGTGTGCGCGCCTACGTGTATGTAGATATCTACATGCCTACACGTGCATACCTATATTTAAGTTCCTCCAAGCCCCCCGTTAGCTCCGCGGGCTTGCTGGCCTGCCACGTGCACCCCGCTGCATTCCTGGCAGGGCTTCCAGCTCCAGCCGCGGCCCTGGCCTTGGCAGAAGCACTGCTCTTAATGGAAACCGGTTGTCGTCGCAGCTCCCAGGGCCCTGCCAGCCCATAAACCTTTCACACTCCTGGGCGTGCGAAGGGCCCTGGGGTATGGCTCGGAGGAACCGTGGCGCCGTGGTGACCCGTTCCTTGGGATTAGCGGCCCTTTGCAGGGGTCGTAACAATGAGAAACTCAGACAGGACCGTGCCCAGCTTGGCTGGACACACTGTTCTCGCTGTGACGCTGTTAAGCCGGCGGCGCGGGGTGGGGACTCCGGTCTTGGCCTCCTCCTGGGGGGCAGGAAGGAGCCCTGGGCGCTCAGCTGCCCAGACTGTCATTCGCATTAGGCGAGGACTTGGCTCGGCCACGCAGACTTGGCCGTCCTATCTGCACTGGGTCGGCACACTCCCGCTCCTCCCCCCGCACTAGACTGGCACCGAGGGGCCCGGGCGCAGCCTCAGGGCATGGAGGGAAGGTGTGTTCATGCTGGGCCCCTTCTTCTGGCACCAGGGCACGTGCAAGCGGGGAGCTGGGGGTCCCCACTGCCTGCGTCTCCGCTTCTGCCACTCTGAGCCTGTTTTGCTCTGTAAACGGGGACTGTCACCCTAATCTTTTAGGATTGCTGTGACGCTATGGGGTTAGCGCACAAGGAGAGGAGGAAGGTTTGGGCTCTTTCCTTTTTGTTTTTTCCAAGATCTCAAACAGAAGGGAACTTTCGCTTGGGTGTCTTTTTATAAGGGGGACGTTTATAAATTTAGAGTGAAATTGGAAGAAATAGTATTAACATAGTAAAGAACCATATGCCTTTCACCTTGATTTACAAATTAATATTTTGCCTACATCCTTCCATCCACCCATCCATCCACCATCCACCCTCCATCCACCCATCCACCATCCACCCATTCATCCATCCATCCACCCTCCATCCATCCATCCATCCATCCACCATCCACCCTCCATCCACCCTCCATCCATCCATCCACCCTCCATCTGTCCATCCACCATCCACCCTCCATCCACCCATCCACCATCCACCCATTCATCCATCCATCCACCCTCCATCCATCCATCCATC
>CAUYSK010074095.1:0-92717 GCA_963575035.1 Avahi laniger | reverse complement strand
ACAAGAAATGGTGCAGATGATTGATCCATAAACACTGTTATGATTGAGTGATCCTCAAGGCCTGTTGAATTAATAATTTTATTTTACTCCTAAACTAAATAGTTCCAGCAGGCTGTTTTATTTACGTTTCAGTTCATGTGTCCAGTTTTATAATTTAGCAGTTTTCACAAAATGACAAAACCATCAATAGCTTTTAGTTATCAGTTCTCACAATCATCCCTGTCCTTTTCTGTAGCAGTCCCTCTTATCTGTCCTAGCTTTTTATTTCATCAGTAAGCGTAGACACTAGATAAGAAAATTTATTAGAATTACAAATAAATTAAGTTAAAATAGCTCCATAAACTGTAATCCATAGATTTTGTGATATACGTAGTTACTCCAAAGCTTTCCCCTCATCTATATCCTGGAAAAAAGTCATAATTATTATAAGGAAAATGATTACATACTGAATGCCCAGTGTGTGCTAGTCATTATTCTAAATCTTTCACATACATTATTTTTAATCTTTTCCATAGCCTCCAGAATCTACTTTCAGAGCAGGTAAGTTTATGAAAAAGTAGACAAATGGTAAAAAGTGTTTAGGTACCATCTTTCAACCCAGATATCCCAGGTTAAAATCACAGCTCTGCTGTTCCCTAACATTAAACCTGTGAACAGGACACTTTGGCTCACATTATGTAGCAAACCCAAAAGCCATTTCCTGACCCTGTGATTAGTGGAAGCACAGTACACAATAGGACATTCAACAGTGCACTATATATGTTTAGAATTACTTATCTAATGTTCATAAAATAAACACAGGGATGCTAGAAGTTACCACAGTGTATCTCCTAACTCTTGTTGCCTTAATCTTATTCTATCCCATGATGAGGTCCAGGAAACAGACAATTTCAAACACATAAGTCAAATATCTCAAAGATGGCTAAATTGATCATAATCTCTAATAATGTCGCAAGGATAACAAGTGCCACACAGTTTCCTTAAGGGAACCAAAAGTTTGCCAAAGAAATAGAAAGGAAAATTGGGCCAAGCAGCATGATAGATGTGTTAGATCGGCCCGCCACTCCCAAGCATGCTGTCGGAATCATCTGCAGGGACAGTGACTTAGCAAGTAACACAACTGGCAGTCACACAGCTGAAATAACCCCTGTTTAGGTCTGATCCTCACGAGGGTGAAAGGTATGTTGCTCGCTTTGAAGGCCCATTAATTCTATCAACGTTCACTCAGCATTTTACTGGCGGCAGTCTGTGGGACTGCCATTTCATTTTTCTTTTCAGATATGTATTGAATTTATAGACATCTTCTTTTCCAAATGATCGATGAATTTCCAACTCCAGAGTCTTTGAGTCAGAACAAGAAAACTTTAGTACCTAGGTAGACCTAACCCTTTGTTTGATTTCATGTAGACATCAAGTTAATACTGCTCTCATCACTGACGCTGCTGCTCATGGGGAAATTTACACTCCGTGGGATTATTGTGACATCCCATTCATGCAGCATCTCTGAAAGTTAAAGAATGAGGAGCAGTGAAGTATCTCTGAATACAGGCCAGAGAGTTAGTCATTTCAAGTGTGTTGGGAAGATATGCAATGGGCTGAAGGCCAGGCACCAGGTCTACACAAGAGGCTGTTCCCTAACACTTTGCTTTGACCACTTGATCACCTTCTGACATCTGTTCCCATTAACCCTCCTGAAGCTTTCTTTTTCTCTTCCTTTATGTGTCTCTCTTTCATCTTTCCTCACTTCCATATCTTTCCTTTTCTTCTTTTCTTCTCTTCTTTCCTCTTTTCATCCATTTCTTTTTCCTTTTCCCCTTTTTATTCTTTCCTTCATTCTTTGCACTGCCCTTCATATATTATAGAATTGAAGGCTAGGTGTTGTATTTGTTGATTTATGTTCTAGAGTCCTATTTTTTAAAAAATTGGCACAAATGGAAACTTTTACACACATCTCAAGGATTGAGCAGTTTTCCATGTGGCATTCGATGCCTTTTCCCTGAAGACAATGGCCTTGCTTGTATTAGGAACTTGACATCTGAAGGCATGTTTCATCTGGGAGCCCCAGAACATTAAGATTTGACTTAGCCTTAATTGTCATTTTGAAAACATATGATATATATTTTTAAATTTGTGTCTCCATTTGTCTGTCATCTGGGTCCTCTCTCAATATATTCTGATCTCAAGATGGGTAAAAAAAAAATGAGTGTTACATATTAGCTTTCTAACTCCCAACATAATTTCTTGTCCTTTTCAAATGGTTTCTCTTCTTGGGCCCTCTGGAAGCCATGTAAACAGTTCACTGACTTAGTAGACAGAGAAAACATGGCCGGTGCTGGAAGGGATGAAAGAAGACAAAGTGGCATAGGACCTCCACAATAAAGAACTGCTGAATGTGGGGGTGAGCTCGATGTGGCTCCATTCCACAGGCTTCCAATGAACATTGATTTAATCATCATAACAATAGCAGGCATCTTTTCAAACCCATACTCTGTGCCAGGTACTGTCTGAACCAGCTTCGGCACAGTATCATTCCACTAAAGAACTCTGAATATGTAGGTTTATTTAGTAAGCAAACTGAGCATGACGGGCTGGGTTAACACCCGGCAAAAATAAGGAGCCCAGGTGGGACCCACACTCTGGTCTGTCTGGATGAAAAGCTGGTGCTCTCGCCACTATGCTCTGTGTACACCCACTGTAGCGAAACGCCTGTATAAAGGCTGTGAAGGATGCAAAGAAATAGAATACTTTGTATCAGTTCCCTAATCTCAAAAAGCATGCAGTCTAGTTGAGGAGATAAAGCTGTAGGTAAGAAAAATTAAGTAGCAGCACAAGATCTGAAGAGTCATGTAATATTATCTTTGATTCCAATCTAAAAAATATTCCAAAAAGAGTGAAGTGACTGGGAGAATTCTCTATGCATAAAATCCAAGTGGTATGAAACGTGAATTAGTCCTCATAATCCATTCTACTTCCAGGAAACATTTCACCTAATTTGAGGCTCTGGGCGGCTGAGATCCGTCATGCAGAGTATATACTCTGCTTCCTCCTAGTCTCCCAGTGACTCCCTCAGATGAGACAACTCCCTTCTGCATACGCTTTATTCATTTAGTTAATCTCTTCTGGTTTCTTTCTAGGTTTTGTATCTTGATCAAATTTTAAGATACAACCTAGCAAACTCGAGATCCACATTGCCTGAGAGAAGAACGCTGTTCTTGTCAATTATTTGCTATGATTCTGTTTATTTCCCTCTAAATAAGTAAGAGCATGGTACTTTGATTGATAACAATGAAAAAAATATTAGAGAGGTCACCATGATATCCCGGGAGAAAGAAAACGGAGTACAGCATACACACAGCACTGACATTCAAGCAAACTTGAAGCAACGGAAAGAAAGAGAAGTGTATAGAATGGTCAGAATCAAACGTAACACAAGGAAAACTGAACTATGGGAGAATCGTAAAGCTGAAGTCTGTCCTGGAATTCCATAAGCAGAAGCAGCAGAGCAGCAAACAGAGTTAATGGATGGAGGGTATCCAGGATTCCATCCCATTTGGCCAACAACTAACAGTGTGATCTTGGAAATTCAATTTACATCTCAGGGCCTTTGTTTCCTGGTAAGATTGGGAGCTTGAAGAGATCGGGGTTCTTAGAAATCATTTGGGGGAATCATGAACTTAAATGGGAAAATGCATCTTTACTTTCTATAGTCTCTTCTATTAGCACTTCCTCCAATTATGAATGCAAGTGACAAAACACTGTGCTGTTAGCCATACCTGTGATTCTGTTCCAACATAAATTGTAGGTATTTTCACATTACAGTACAGTTTTTACAGTTACCTCAAAATATCATTTATGATCACCAGCTCTTCAAATTTACTATAATCATCAAGGTTACAGCTGTTTCTTGTTCCTTAGTGCATTAGCAAAAAAATCCCATACATTACTGTATCATAACATTGTTAAAGATGTTTTGATAAATGTTTAAACATGGTTGGTTTCCTTTACAATCATATGCGTGTTAGCTTATGCTTTTAAAAATGTTTTTTCCAAGATGGGACTTTAGCAGGTTGCCAACAGGCTCCCCTGAGCTAGAGTGTCTTGGGACTGTTCCCTCTCACTGCAGAATTCTAAATCTTCTGGCTCAGAACCAGAGATGCCTGACTATCTGGGACATGCACGAAGAATAAACAATAGCAGGAGGTGGAAGCAACTGCCACATGGGAAGTGAGGTGACAACTACAAACGATAATGGCATTGGAATTCACTGAACGCAACTTCAGGTCATGTGGGTGTTGAGGAAATGCTAAGAGAAAACAAAATAAGGTGAAACAGCTCAGAGCATCAGCAGGAAATACGTAGCTGGCAAACACACCAAGCAGCCAGACTGATGCAAGATGCAAACATATCCCACCCTGTCGAAAAGGTACAAACGTGCGGCACTGCCAACACTCACTGGCAAGCCTTTCCTCATGTGGGCTGTTAGCCATTAGCAAGTAACAAACGAAGAAGAACAAGGGATGCCATGGTCACACAGGTTGCAACTGTGGTGGAAGCCCATGCGCGGGCTCTGATGCTCATTGGAAGAAACTGCATGTTCTGATGTGTCCCAGCCATGGCCATGGGTTAGGTGCACAGGGTAGAGCTATAGTAATGTGCTTACTGGGATGGGCCCACTGGACCCAGGCATGGGAAACACTCTGCAGATCTACCCCAGTATCTTCTCGCAGTGAAAAAATTAAAAGGCTGTCCTATAAAGAGACATGTGAGTTAGTTGGGGTGGCACCTAGCAGCACAGTCTAGAAGCAAAAGGGGAGGAGTAGGTGGTGTCTCTTAAACATTAATGTGCACAAAAAGCATCAGGGTGTTTGGTAAAAGTACAGGGTTCAGTATCAGAAAATATGGAGTGGAATCCCCTAAACTTGCATTTAACCAGCACCCCAAGTTTACTATGATGCAGGCGATTTGCAAACCACACTTTGAGAAAAACCAACTGGGGTTCCCAGTTGAGGTATTTTGGATCAAAAAAGAAAATCAAAACAGCATGTTTCTGAGCCCATACCTACTCCAGCTCAGACACCTGGGCAGGACTGTGTATCTGGGTGAGCAACTAGATACAGGTTAAGAATAAAGTGATGAAGAGGCCAACAAGAAGGCAGTTGAACATGCAGCAGAAGGAGAACGTGAGACAGGGGAGAGAGGATGCTGGTACTGCCATTAAAAGTAAGTGGCCCCTGCGGCCAGCCCGATAAAAGGCACACCCTATTACAACTGGGGCTGCTCCGGGAGTAGTCGGTGAGGGCTACTGACAGGGAAAGATTCAGATACACAGTTAGTAGCGGCCCTGAAGGAAAACAGCTGGATTCTAAGTAGAAGTGAAAATCCCACATCCTTGGTTGATACAGCATCTATGCAAAATCCCCTACAAACACTAATTTAGATAGACCCTCAGCTTCTCGCATAGCCTGGCATTTCCTTCTGTCTCTGTGGGGTCCAATTTCAGCTATTTAGCAGCTCCATAGGGACTGATACGCTGGCCCGGTGGCCTGAGTGTCCTATTGAAGAATACAAAAGTAGCAGAGGGCTGGATTATTGCAACAGGGTTACAGAAAGCCCGATCTCAGCCTGAGCATGAATTCAGGTCAACCATGTGCCATGTTGAGTACAGTACTAACCTTCTCTTTATATGCCACCGGTGAAGAAACAAACCTGCCTATTCACCATCCAAGCCCTGTACCCACCACTTCTGTTCAGAACATAGATAAAAAGGGCCTTACAAACACAGATTTTTATTTAAAAAACTGCAAAAGACGAATCCCTGAAAACAAATACACTGCCAAATTGGCCCATTACACAGCCTCCCCAGAGCAGGATCTGTGCTTGGAACTTAGAGAAAGGAAAAAATCATGATCTTTCATGTTAATTAGATCTTGGGAATCATATCTTTCAATTTGAAAGAATGATCACTAGAGAATGCCATTGAACAGGGAGAATAATAGGAATTAGTATGTTTGACCACCCAAGTGTCAAACTCTAAGAGAAGTTCTTCGTATGCAGCATCTAATATGGTAGCACTGACCAGCAACTTGGCAAATAGAGTAGGAAAGACTCAGAGAATCACATTATCAGAACCAGAAGGATCCTCAGAGATTATCAGGTCCATCCTTCATTTTTCACAAGACAAGAGAAAACTGAGGCCAAGAGAAGATAAACAACAGACCAGGAGCCCGATATGTTTTTCCGCTTCTCTTATCTAACCTCTTTCCAAGGCACCACACACCCTCCCCTGTGAGCAAGCAGGTATGTGTAGCAATAGACCCTAAGGAACTCAGCTGTTTATTGAAAGTCAGAACATATGTGCTCGATATAAGCCTCAGTCCAGAGACTAATGTGGAAAAGAGTTATGTTTCTTATTTTAAAATTCTTTTGTGAGCTTCTAATTCTATTGGGATAGGGAAAAATTAATATCAGTCAATTCTCTCCCCACCCCCTTTCCCAGATATTGTATCTAAGTTCCAGGGAACCATGGTACAGGAAAGCATCTGGTCCTAGATATCATCTGCCCACTTCAGCATCAGATGGGATGCTTGCCATCTTGTTGGGGTACACCACTATCCATCTTGCATGTATGTCACCAGTGGTCATGCATTTCTGCCCATGTGTCCTCTTTCTGGCTGGTGGATCTCCTGACAGCTTCTCTACTGTGGGATGGAGACACAGTGTGTGATCTTGTATTTCTGTACCATCCAATGTTATGGGAAACTTCATGACTCTGCCTACGAGGTTTTCTGCCCAGGCTCTCTGCAGCCACCTCCCTCCATCACCTCCCCACGGCTCTCTTCAGATGTGGATCTGGATCTTGGATCTAGATCTTGGATCTCACAAAGCTTTTTAGGATTTGCAGACAATTCAGAGCTATTCCTGGGAGACAAAAAAAGTAGGAATTTTCTCTCTAGGATCTACATCCTGACACCAGCTCACCCTACCCCATTCAGAGGAGCTTTTCTGATCTTGGAGATGGGAGAGAAGTAATTACTTTCTTCTCTGTGCTTCCTGGAGCGCTCACTGCTTCCCTAACAGCACTGGTATGTAGAAATAAAATTGAAGAAGACCAACTTTTCTAGAGTTTCACCGTGTCTTATCTTGCAGCTGAGACAAGGTGCATGGGATGGTCCACAGGTGGGGAGAAGAGGGGTAGAAACGAATGACTACACGGATTCGATTCTCTGTGGTTTAGCACCAGAGCTTAAAGTCAATGAAAAATGAGGACGGGGTAAAAGACCCACAGGAGGGGCATTTGGAATTTATCA
The DNA here is from genome assembly GCA_963575035.1 of Avahi laniger. Taxonomy (NCBI): domain Eukaryota; kingdom Metazoa; phylum Chordata; class Mammalia; order Primates; family Indriidae; genus Avahi; species Avahi laniger. The sequence goes on along the minus strand of CAUYSK010074095.1, from coordinate 85,410 downwards.
AACTATGGGAAATAGCAACTTTTAAAACTATATTGAATAGCATGATGCAGAGAAAGATTTTAAACAGATATAAACAGTTTACTGTTAATATCATATCAACATTTAATTTCTCCTACTTATTTTTTGAACTTTTCTAATTCCTTTTTTCATATCTGATGTGCTTTACTTACAGGCTTGGCTGTTCTTGTTGAGTTGACCTTTGGGAAGTCAACGGTGAGTGTGACACAATCTGGTATTGACCTGTCAAGTCCCCAAGCTACTGAGGCCCTGGAGATCCTTGTAGAACAACACGGGCTAGCACTTCATTTTCCCCTCGCTCAGTCTGCAAGAGGGTTACATTTCCAACAACCGGGAAATATTGTGACCAAACTTCTGAATCCTGGGGTTCATTCTACAATGATTATAATTAATCGAAATGAATTTAAATTCTCCATTTGCTGCCATAAAAACATCAGGGACTTGCTAGTCTTGGGGACGTTTAACATGTCTTTGTTGATAAACTCAATTATGAAGAGGAGAATTGAGGTTTTCTGATGATGCTTTCTAGAAATTTTCAAAATACTTTAAAATATGACATCTATTTTTGCCTGAAGGTCAAAGCAGGTTTTGCAGAGGCAAATTGAAAGCACATTTAAAAGTCTCATCTTGTGCTTAGGTATAACAGGCTCTCAGAATGTCAATCGGAAGACCATGCCACTCCTGGTAATTTGAAAGTAACAACGAATTTTCAGCGAACTCCACATTCATCCTGACGAATCCTTTGGGCTTATTTTTAAGATAACACTTGTGTGCTTCATGACTTTTTGTTTCCAGGCAAGGGTTTTTGTGGTGCTAATCATGACCTAACAAGCCTCATTATACAATCCCCACAGAGCCAGGAATCCTGCACAAAGTTAGAGAGGCAGAGTTTCGAAGCAAAGTTTACTTCGCACAGTTCCTATTTCTTCTATTGGATTTTTATTTATTACAGCAGATTTATCATGTGCCAGATAATTTCACATCCATGGCTTTCCCAGTGCCCAATTCATCAAGAAGAGTGGTGCCACATCCTCTTGTATTTTATCGCAAGTACCATCAGGGCAAGAGAGACAGGTTCTCTTTCTCCCTCAGTGACTTTGCTGCTAAATCATAATTCATAATGGTGCGTCTTTTCTGGGTTCAATTTTTAATGTTGCTTCCCTTTTGGGATGTTTACATAACAGGAGAAAAGAGGGCATTATATATGAGTCACATTCATATCATTCATGTGTTTTCCGCTGCCAGGATGAAAGCAGATAACTGATAAATACTCAGTGATTTCAGCTACTCACTTTGGACATTTTTTGTAAAGTTGCACACTTTTTCAGTATCAAAGGCAAGAAAAATGAAAAAAAACTGAGGCAGCCTGAAATCATGACTTTCACTTTCCTTCTAAGTTTAAAAAGCAAGACGGCTAGCGACAGTGCTCATTATGTGTTATGCAATCAGTTGGCATCAGGACCCTATGAATTAGTGATGGGCCATTATCCATCAGCAGGTAGAGCTGTTTTCTTTGTATGCTGTTCTTTAATCTATGAATACAGTTACCAATAAAATCCATTGACTTTAGACAAGAGCAATGGCTCTTTTCTCTCTCCCTTGAGAATAATGATTGTTATTTCTTAAAATATTAAGAAATGCTTTTATTTTTCCCCCATTTACTTACAGAGGGCTTCCCTGTGCAAGCAGGCACACGGTGCGGTTTACTCCACGTGGAACATTAACTCTGAAGATCTCGTTTCTGTGAAAGTTAGTGCAGTTATCCAAATAAAGGCATTTTCAATAAGGGTAAATGTTAAAGAGCAGCAATCTTTCCAAAACAGGCCAAAATTTCTCTTTCAGAGGACTTTCTAGTGAATATGAGAAGGCAATGTGCTAAGAGCCAAAAGTCATCAGAGCAGCCTCCAATGTGGGATTCTCAGTAAGACACCTCCTTTCTCTGAGCTTCTGGGGCCTCATCTGTAAATTAAGGGCAATTTCTATTCTCAAAGTTCACAATTCCTTTACTAACAATTTTTATTCGACTTTGTTGAGAAGGACAACAAAATTGGATTTTCTGTTTGAATTTGATGGCTCCTACTCTAATTAATATAAAATGTGACTGTCAGAACCCCATTCCAAAATCTCTGTCAAATTCTTGTGGCCTCCTTTTGTCTGTATTTTGTAAGTATAGAACTGTAACACGTGGACAGTATTTTCTCGAAACTTCAGAGCTTTAAATAAGATGGTAGTTGTGTATCCTCAGGAGTGGTAAATGAGTTTGTTCCTAGAACATTCACATAAATGCAGTGCCTCATTATTAGTTTGGGAAGGCTTTTAGCACTATATTAAAAAGTTAATAGCTATTTGTAAGCATTCCAGAGATCAGTTATTATCATCTCCCTCTTTAAGTTCAATGCTTGCCTCACTCTAATGGTGGCCGGAACTGCTCATTAAAAGTAATTTGAGTCCTGAGGTAAAAATGAGCTGTGTATTAGCATCTTAGGAAAGAAGAAATTATAATAATAAGGATTAAATGAGTTTAGGATCATCCAATAAGTCATAGGTTTAAGAAACAAACCAAAAAAAGAAAAATCCCAATAAATGAAATTAAGTTACAAAACACTCTTTCAATAGAAAAAGAAAAACCAGATTGAGAACAATCCAATGTTTTCAGGCACCTTAATGAACAAATTTGGCCAACTAAATGCAGAAATTGGTTGTTGCAAAATGGTCCCCAGATATGCTTTGTGTAGGGAATTGTTTGACACACAGAGCATACACTCCATAAACGTTAGCTCTCGCGAACACAGCTATTGTCGCAGAGCCGGAGGCTCTGTTTTCTTACTGGAGACATTTTTACCATTGTCATAGATTTGTAAATACTTTTAGCTCTTGTTTCTTGTCTGTTCTGCCTTGAGAGGAACTTGGGAAGAACTTCCTTGTGAGAAAGATATTTGATTTCTCTTCCTCACAAACAATGTAAATGAGACGTATTTCTGGATTTTGTGGTGATGATGGTTGCTTTGGTTTGGTTTTTTACTATTTCTTGTCATTTTTTGACAAGCACACCAGCACCTATCCCCAAGCCAGTATTTTTCTTGAAGTCATTGGTGACTGTCTTTGAAAGACTCTTTCCATTTAAAACCAAAAACAATTAAGTTTTATGCTAGGTAGCATAGTGTACTAATGTTGGAATCATGTTCCTGTTACCTTTTCTAAGTTTTTCATTTGTAATAGGCAGCTAGGGAGTGGAAGCCCTGATAAAACATGTGTGCATGCATGCACATAGATGTGTACGTGTACATAGCTATATATGTATACCTATCTCTACACATAGGACGTAAATTCAAATGTTAAAATGCATTATGTCTAAGAGATGGGATTATAGTTTATTTTGATCATTAAAAATATCTGTTTTCTAAATTTTCTCTGAGGAATATATATTTCTTTTATAAACAGTACAAACATTAAGCTTCCAGACATGGGGAACCTTCAGCCTTCTGGATCCTTGAGTGAGGCCTTTTGACTGAATCCAAGTCATCTGTGAAGTTTGGATTTGGTCTAGGGGCCACACTTGGGGATCTGGAGGGCCACATGTGGCCTTGAGGCTCGAGATATAATAATTGCCCTAAGACCATTTACCTCTTCTAAATTTATGAACCTGGATCTCGAATTGGGGCCTAGACAAGGCATTGCTGCTAAAGGTCATCTTGCCCTGTAGTAGCCACGGGGCACAGGCGAAGGGAGAATTTCTCAGCTTGAGTCTGGCTGCAAGACCATTTGAGAGGAGTGTGGCTTGGTGAGAGGGTGAAGTCTTAGTTGATAGTTACATAGATTCTTATATCAACACACATCTCTATTGATGAAAATATATCATTTATATATATTTAATCAAATACATAATATATATCAGTTGACAAACTCAGTGCTGTATATGGGCGTGGGTCACCTGAAAGCATATCGCACAGCATCGTTCGCTACTAATATTTGAGTATTCTTTCTGCTATGTGAGGTCGTACTGTGTTACTACATTTTAGTTTCCTCTGTGCACTGTATACACTTCCAATGTCATTAAATATTACTCTGAATGGTAATTCCATGCCTGTCTACAGATGCATCAAATTACTTAACAAATCCCTGTGTTTAATCCTTTATAATCATTTCTAAATTTTATCCATTACAAATAACACTGCCATGAGCATCCTTATGCAAACATCTTTCTTTAATATGAAAGATATCTTCCCCAAGATGAGTCTCTCAAAGTGGAATTGCTGATGCCAATGATATGAGCACAGGATTAAAATTTACAAGTGTGTTTCGGATTTCAGTTTCTCACTAAGTTTCCACTCTGAAACATTTTCCCAACATGGCGCAGTAATTTAGAGTCAGACAGACATGGGTTCAAGTCCCAGCTCCAGACTTCCTAGCTTGGTGACATTTGTATGAAGTGGCCTCTAAATTCAGTTATTTCCTATGAAAAATGGGGATAACAACCACCTTTCACGGCCGTGCTAAGAAAGAAATGAGATCACGTGTAGAAACTTCTTAGCACAGGTCCTCGATATACTTCAAGAGGCAACAGCTATCTTGTCAAGAATTTAGGCCAAGGCTGTAAATCTAAGTGAGCTGAAATTCTAAAGGCTGGGGTCCTTTCAGGAAGCCAGATGTGAGCACATGTCAGAGACCATTAAGTGGCCAACCCACCATACAATCTCTGGTGTAGTCAAGGAGTGATTTGACCTCCATTCACCCTCACTTGCCCAGGCCCAGCTGTCTGTGGGTAAATACACTCCCGCCCCCTCTGACTCTGAGCTCCGCCTCGGACTTGCTTTGGGCAGTGACACAAGAGCAGACTTAAAGCACACTCCGTCCACCCCGAGGCTCCCAACAAGGGCCCGGGGCTCAGCTGGCCTTCCTGTGCTCCTCCCAACACCCCAAGGAGCACGCAACAGGCCTGCTCCTCCACCTGGGTCTGGTGGTGAAAGGCAGGTGGACGAGTCCTGCACTCCCACACAGCCAATCTGCAAACCAACCTGCAAGGAACGAATGTTCATTGTAAGCCACGAGATTTGGGGCCCCACCTGGTAACATCCATGACCACTAATTTCCCCCAACAGGATTCACTTGACTGCAGGGCAGAGACAGCAGGAAGGGGAGGAAAGTGCCTCTGCAGGGGCATATCTGTCCTGAGACCTTCAGGAGCAGCAGGACCACGCTTCCTTCTCCATAATAACGGCATGCACCACAGTGCTAGCAAAACCAATGTTTGAGAAACCACAGCCAAGGCCCCAAGGTGGACAGGCTGGTCATGGAAGTCTGTCCTGTCTCACTTTGGTATTTTTTTCTCTCCAGGCGTGATTTACAAGGTGATAAAAGACTTCAAGCTGCAAAAAGTACTTAGGCTGTTAAAAACCAGCTTTTTATGATCCCTTGTTCTTTATAGTACACGTTGTTTCATTAATCAAATGCTTCTTCTGTTAGAAGTCCCAAACCTTTCAGATGGTGGAACATTTCGTTTTTATTGCCCTGAAGTGGAATGAAAATCCACATGCTCCCTGGCAGGCCGCTGGGCAATTCTTAGTGTTCAGACCCTTTCCATCCTCAGTTGTCTTTGATTCTATCTATTTGGTATTAATCTTTTAATCTTTCTTTTCTTTTTCTTTTTGCTGTGTGTTGAGACTGTGAGAGATGCTGAACTGTTAGCCAAAAGCCTTCTTTTTCTTCCAGAGCCATGTATTTGAAGTCCGAAGCCAGTCACTGATGTCATAATCAGGCCCACGGGCTTGTACCGTGACCTCAGCTCTTCTGGCATCAGCTTCAGTGGGCTCCATCCTATCTTCAGTGAATAAATTATGTGCTCTTGTTCAGTGAGCCCAGAGCAAAGTCTGTCCTTGTTCGTATGTCCCTTGTCACTGGTGGGTCTTGTGCCAGAATCCCTTGCTTTATGTACATTTTCATGACCAAAGTGATTAATTTGTAATTTTCTAGTCTAGTTTTCATTTTTACACTGTTCTGAGTAAGCTATATAATTATTTCTAACTATTAATCTATAATTTGAAATAATTACATAGTACCACCACAAATCAATTTTTAGAAATAGATGGACTATGAATTAGGTAGATAGATAAAATGATAAAAACATAAATAAACTAATATATATAACATTACCACAAAATTATAACTTATAAATACTTCAGAGCCTTTAGAAGAAGTTTCCAGATAAACGTGATCCCCGTCTTACCGGTGCTTAGACTATAAAAGCAAGAATTTGAAGAATTTTTGAAGAAGTGGGTGACGCTAAAGTCTGTTTTTAGAAATAGAGTTGTACTGGAATATAGCCACATCTATTTGATTATGTATTGTCTTTGGCTGCCTTCACACTGCAAAAGCAGAGTTAAGTAGTTGCAACAGAAATCACACAGCCTACAAAGCCAAAAGTGTGAGAAATTGTTACCGAAAGTTCCATATTTGTCCCTATGGCCAAACGAAGAATGAGGACAAGTGGTTTGAGGAAAAGGAAAGAGAAGTTTATTAATTTGTCTTCAATTGAGGAGGATGGCAGACTCTCGTCTTAAGGTATCATTGTCCTATCTATAAGCAGAAATATAGAGCTTTTAAAAGGGGGTTTTCAGCTTCAGGCTATTGCTGTTTAACTATAGCATCTCTGGTGAAGACAATCTCCTGACCTCTGCCGGGACACTATTGTTGAGCCATCTCCTGTAGTGCAAAGATAAAAGGAAACAAAAATCAAAGAACATTCCTTTGCTCTTCTGATTACTGGCATAGGGCAGGAATGCAGGTTGTAATTCCCAAAGGTGGGGGAGGTTAAAGAGACAATTTGTAAAACATTTTACCCTTTCTCAGGCCGTTCCCTCTATTACAAAATGAATTATCTTTTCCATTTTACCATTTTTTTTGTTACATGTAGGAGATGATCTTTTTTGCTAAGGATCTTTAATAGCTTTTAAAACATGCTTATCTCTCTTTATAACAAACAGAGAACAGATCTCAGACTTTGACACTTGGGCCCAAAACACTATCTGCCCTGGAATTCAACATTTTTTTATTACATTAATTTTTATATTTATTTCAATTAACAAGTGATATCTGTTTTTCATGCTCAGTACTGATGGAATTTCCTTTTAAAACAGACCATTTGAATTAAAAAACCATTTAAAGAAAAATATGAAGTAATGTGTAGTGATGTGTAGTAAAGTACTCAGATATAGAAAAAAACATGCTGAAGGTATTCACAAAAGGCTGAAGTTTGAGGAACCCCACTGCTGCCTAGTGCTATAGCAATCCTTCCAAAATGCCGCATCACTTGTATCATGTAACTCTGCTGCTCAGACACCTTCAGTGGCTCCTGACTCCCTCCCAGTGTTCAAGGCCATTCACTGTGCACTCTTTCTCGAGGTGTAGACCTTTAGTCAACGGCCTCCTGAACTAGACATAAACCCCTCATGACCCCAGACTCTGATCTCTCTCCTTTATCCACTAATCACATCTAATCAGCTCAAACACTTTCCCCAGGATATGTTTTTCTCCCTTGTTTTTTACACTTTCTTGTCTTGCTTAAGCCACATCCTATCCATTTTTCAGGACCAAGCTCCAGCCCTACTTGAGAGATGTCAATCGTAACCAATAATATGACTTCCTCTTAGTTCTCTAAACGCGCTTTGCTGTCTGTTCTGTACAAACTGGTCTTTAACTCATCTTTAAGTATTTGCAGAGCACTTCCTGAGTAATAATGTAACAGAGGTAAAGGTCTGAAAAAGGTCAAAATATATTACGAGCCATCTTTTTAAAACCCCCCCACTCTTTTTGGGAATTAAAACCTCAATATTTGTTTTCTAGGATCTTAAGCCACAGGAGATGGCTCAACAGAATTGTCCAGAAGTCACGAGATCATCTTTACCAGAGATAAGGCTGACCAAAAATACCAACTATAGTTAAACAACAATAGCCCGAAGTCATGACATGTGACACTGGTCACATAGACCTGAACTCAGCCTCTGAAAACCCCCCTTTAAAAGCCCTGTATTTCTGCTTAAAGGCCAGATGGCGATCTTTCAAGAGGCAGGTCTGCTGCTCTCCTCATTTGCTGGCAAATTAATAAACTTCTCTTTCCATTCCCTCAAACCACTTGCCCTCATTCTGTTCTCACTGATTAGCCTTAGGGACAAGTACTGAACTTTTGGTAATAATAAAGCTTATCCTGGATCCTAGGAATTCTGTAGTTAACCCAATAGTTGTGAGCCCTGCCCCCAGGGGGCTTACAGTCCCTAGAGGAAGGGGGATGGAAAAGTCACAGTGCATTAAGTTCTGGGTATTCCAGAAGGGAAGGTGCTCTGGAGTGCACAACAGAGGAGGTAGGAACTGAAGAATGAGTAGCTGATAGCCTCGGGAATGAGAAGAGCAGGAGCTGGGGGCAATGTGCAGGATTGAGCAGGGTTGAGGGAGGCTGGAAGAGACTATTTCAAGGACAGGGTGTGGAGAGAGCATGGCATATTTGAGAAGCCATCAGAAGTACATGCTAAAGAGAGTGGGAGGTTATAGGCAGTCATGACACTGGAGACAGCACACACAGCAGTTTGGGAAAGGCTGTGGAATCCTTGTCATGCTCAGCTCTGGAGCTCACTAGAGTCCACTAGTGGCTTCCAAGGCAGGCAATGAGGCGATCAGATTTTATTTTAGAAAATGCACTCTGGCCTCAGTGGAGAGAATGATTGAAGTGAGACTGGAAGACGATTAGCCAGCAAGCTCTGCTTCCCATGAAGGACAAGGACAGCTGGGAGGCGGTGGCACTAGAAATAGGGGAGGGAATAAATCTGAGAGAAGTTTAGGAGAAAGAACCCACAGGGCACAGGGCGGTTGTGTGGAGTGAGGGGAAGGGAAGGGTCTGGAAGGTCCCTGGTGTCTGGTAGGACAACGTCCTGTGGATGACGATCCTGTGCAGTATGACAGGAACACAAAAGAGGAAGGGGGCGGCAAGAGAGGGGATGGGAACTGGGATGAGTCAAGCCTTGCACCTGTTAAGTTTCAAGCAGCTGCGAGATCTCCAGGTGGTGTTGTCCGGGGGCAGTCAGAGTCCAGCGTATAGATCTGGGAATGATCCACAGCAACAGAGCTTTGAAGTCAAGGTCACCTCTGCAAACCTGACAAAGCTATGAACACCAACACCAATGTGCATTTAATTTTAGGGGAGTCACAGGCCGTGAAGCTTACCCACGGGCCCTAGGTGAAAAATTCCTGCTACGGATGGTAATGGAAGCTGAAGGACTGGACAAGACAATCCTGGGAGGAAATAGAACAGAGAACACATAACAGAGTCCCAAGGAACCCCAATGTTTAAGGGAAGAGAATGTAGACTGGAAAGAACAGCCAAAGCAGTAAGAGAAAAAGTAAAAATAAAACACACAAAAAAACACATTGTCATGAAAGTGTCTTTGACTAGGTACCACGCTGCCCATTCTTTCTGTGTAACCAGTCGGCAAGCTCTTTAAAGGCAGGGGCTTCTGCTGCTTTGTATCCTGGTATCTGATACAGCAATGGACTCTCATATGGTAAACACTCAACTGATACACAGTGTCTTTAATTAAGTTGATAGATAATGAGAAATTCATAAGCTAAGACTGACATAACTTCCAAATATTAAAACAATAAATAACCTTTGGAATAAATGCTATGTGCAGATTATAGGACAGTGTACCTAATGAAGCCCAGAACACAGTCTGCCTTCAATAGCTGTTTGTGGAATTGGCATGTGAAGCCTTCTTGGATGAATATGAGCTGTGTCTGTTCTAGCCGAAGATGACGCTGACTACGCAGAACACTTGTGGTGCAGTTGAACAGTCATTGGCTGGGAACGTGGGGAACTGCATTCCAGGCCCAGTCCTGCCACTGAGTCACAATGCACTTCCCTGAGTCTAAGATTCAGGTCTGCAGCTCTATTGTTTTCCAGTCTCTGCCTTTACTGCTGACATCAGGACCCCACAGATGCTAAGGTGGATGAGCGCTAGCAGAGAATGGCCTATAAATCCTTTCTGATAACGCACCCCTTATGCTTTGCAGCACACAAGTTATTGTTACCAAACTTTGCAAACCTGCCAACATATTATTAGATTTACAAAAGAGGAATGCTTTCTTTTCTGAGTAGTGTTTCTACTGATTATTTTGGCCAATGAGCAGTTTCTAAGCGTGGGTGACTGTGATTAATTGCCAAATGGTTCTAATCTATTATCTGACACTATTATACTACTAATGGAAAGGGGAAAATGAGTATATTTATCACTAATGTAAACCTAGCATAAATAATAATTAATTTTCTTTATAAAAAGCTAAGTTCACTGAGTACATTGAAAGTATAAGCAAGAAAATAAAACATGACCCTAACAACAAACAGATGGCATCCCCCTTTCCGTGATTATGTACACTTTTGAAGTCGTAGAGAAACCACACAACACTCATGCTTTCAATTATTTGTCCAACAGAAACAGACACCAAATGTATTTTTTTCTTTATAACTGATTGCTCTTCCATTTCAGTCCATGCTCCTGAGCTGGGAATTCAACTCAGCAAAACAAAGAGAAATAAACTTCAGCAATCTTTTGCCTTGGCACCCCCAGAAATACTTGACTAAATGTAAATTATTATTTGTCTAAGTCTCTTCTCTCCCTTTCTTTTCTTCAGAGGAAAATGGGGGAAAAGTACTCAAAGAGACTGGATCCAATTAAACCATCTTTGTCTTTTCTTTTTCTGTTGGAGAAATTTACTACACTGATAAATATTAAGTACACATGGGCTTTTCTCCTGTTTCTTTCTCTGTATCTTCTTGGCTGTATCTTTTCTGCCCAAACTGAGGCAACAACCACAGATACAGATGGGCATGCTTATTGCCCTGGCCTGAAGTATTCTAAATTGTGCTTATCATCTTCTGAGGTTTTTCTCCAAGTGAAAGAAAAGAAAGAAATCCTATTATAATTTGAAATGAGTAAAAAAAATTCAAGGCAGTAGTAAGAAAAAATGTCAATTGGGTTAATTCGTTGATTCAAAAAATATTTACAGAGTGCTTCCTATGTCCAGGTGCTTTTCTAGGGTTTGGGAATACAACAGTAAGCATGACAGACAAGACACTTGTCTTCAAGCACCTTATGTTCTACTAGAGTAGAGAGACAGCAAACAGACAAGCGCACGTGTAATCAAGATGATTTTACATGGAGGAAAATGTGCAGAAAATACCGAGGGCAGTGCGACAGTGACTGCACATTCAGGCAAGGCAGCTGGGAAGCCCTCTCTCAGGAGGCAAGGCTTGAGATGAACATTCAGTAAGTTGGTCTTGCAGAGAGCTGGGGAGGCTGGAGGTGGGACAGAGAGAGTTCCAGATCCAGTGGGAGCAAATGCAAAGACCATGTGGTGGGAAGAGCATTGTGGGTTTCTAACAAGCACATCCAAAGATGACACCGATTATTCGATGCTTCCAGAAGTCAATTATTTTAGCTACATAGCACCTCTGAATCCCCTAAGAACTCTGAATATCCCCACCTTACAGAAGAGGAAATGAATGACCAAAGAGATGTAGCTTTCCCAGATCACCTGGGAAATAAATGGTAGGGCTGAGAGTAGGACACTTTCTAACGCTAAACTTATGCTGTGCTGTCTTCAGAGACGATGCTTCTGATGCGGGTGGCATGCAGCTACTAGACCAAGATCTAGAAATTGGAACAAGTTTGATTATGTTTTATATAATACAACTGATTTTGTCTCAGTCCATCTGGGCTGCTATAACAGAATACCATAGACTTGGTGGCTTATAAACAGCAGAAATATACTTCCCACAGTTCTGGAGGCTGGAAAGTCCAAGGTCAAGGTACCAGGAGATTCGGTGTCTGGTGAGGTTCCTCTTCCTTCCTTATAGGTGGCACCTTCTCACTGTGCCCTTGCGTGGCTGAAGGCCCGAGGGAGCCCGCTCTCTTGTAAGGGCAATGGACCCTCCTGGCCTCATCACCTCTCAAAGTCCCCACCTCCTCATGCCCATTGCCTTGGGGATTAGGGTTTCCAAATATGAATCTGGGGACATAGACACTCGGTCCATAGCAGACACTGTGTTCCAGAATCCTGTAGCTGCCACTGAGCCATATGTCCTGTCTGGTTTCCATTCTTCCACAGTGCTGGTGTGGACGTCGCCTGACTCTGGCCCTGGTCGCAGAGCTGTTGCTTTGCTTCTCTCCGCACACTGACCTCGCACGTGTGACGGTCGGAAGCAGATCACTGTCACTAAGGAAGAGGGAAAGTGCAAAGACTTGCTCACAGACACACCTTTTTAGTCTTTTTAAAATTATGCTTTTGATTATTAAGATGTTCAAAAGGGCGTAAACCATGAAGCCAAGAAAAGAATAACATGTAAGAAAACAATGTTTTATTTGACATCATGTTCTGAAACCCCCAAACTCCTACAAAGAAAGATAAATAACACTTCAAAATCCAACCCGAGGTAGGAGGAGGGGCCGTTTACTATCTGTCGAGGTTCCCTCTCCAGGGGCCCTGGAGGCCTGCCTGCACTGTCTCCTGCTGATCCCTCATTTACCACAAAAACTGATTTTTGTCTTTTCAAATCCTTCTCCAGGTTGCTGATGATTTGCTTGTGGAACAATCATACACTGTATACCGTAACAACAAACACAGATGCTGAGTCGAACGAGACGTGCCCTGCCCTCAGGACGCTTATGGGGAGAGGAGGCGTTATGGAAGGAGTCTCTGGGGTGAACTGTGATGACATCTGACACAGGAGGCGCAGAAGGGTGGGGGCCCACTGCTCCAAGCCACCTCAGGTTTCCATCGCCACCTGTCACAGTTCGATACCTGCCCTTGGGCTGTCCTTGCCAACTATTTTTGGTGAGCCGAATTGCCCAAGCGAGTGGTCATTTTCATTATCGGGAACAATACCCGATTGCCCATAATGTTTGTTTCAATGACTCTTCATCTTTCAATTCTTTGCATAGGTTTCCTATTCACATCACTTTCGTTTCTAGCAAACCAAGTGATTAAGATGAATGGTTTTCTCCTTAAGAAAGACTTGAAGGAGAAAACCATTTTTTTAGCTTTTTATCTCTGAATAATCTTTTGCAGGCCATGTCCTTTCAGAAGGTCTTCCTATCTGTCCTTTTTCCTGACTTTATGGTTCACATCCCCAACATTATGCCATGGCCATGCCCTGTCATATTTGATGACGCCCCGACCACATCATGGTAACCTTGCTCCCTGAGGCTGCCTCCCCTGCTAGACCGCAAACTTTTTGAAGACAGAGACTATGTTGTTTCTAGCCCCAGCACCAACATAATATCTAGCAAACAGTAGGCATTTAATAAGTGTTTATAAAATGAAAATATAAAAGCAATCTCTGTGGACCCAGATAAGTGATTGGTTTTTTTTCAGGATGCATATAATCAAAACCCACAGTTTCTATGGTTCCTAACCCTGTCCCCGAATGCCAGACTCAACAACTAAAGCAACTTATTGCACTTGAATTTAACAGTAGTTGTGTATCTAGAAAAGCATTTTCACCCTTAGTATGAATAATATATATTCACATCCACGGTTCAGCTTGAAGTGGATTTGTAGTGACACGCCAACAGCTTGCCCTAGCACATCAGTTTGTTTCTCTCTGCATCGATGCTCTGCTTTAGGGGGTATGACTTGACCAAGAGTGTTTTCATGATACAGTCACACGCTATATAACCATGTTTTGACCCAAAACAGACCACATATACAACAGTGGTCCCATAAGACTATAGTGGAGCTGAAAAAAATTCCTCTTACCTCATGACATTGTCTGCAACTATCATAACATCTTCGTGCAATGAATGCATTGCTCACTTGTTCGTGGTGACGCTGGTGTAAACAAACCTACTGTGCTGCCAACTGTATAAAAGTATAGCACATACAATCCCATGCAATGCATCACACTTGATAATAATAATAAATGACTGTGTGATTGGTTTATATATTTACTACACTATACTTTTTATCATTATTCTAGACTGTACTTTTACTTATTAAAAAAAAAAAGTTAACTGTGTAACAGCCTCATAGAAGGCAGGTCCCATAGAAGGCACTCCAGGAGAAGGCATGGTATCACAGCTCCTCATGCGACATTACCCCTGAAGACCTTCCAGCGGGACAGATGTGGCTGTAGAAGGTAGTGATACAGAGGATTCTGACCCTGTGCAGTCCAATGTGTGTGTTTATGTCTTCGTTTTTAACAACAATGTCTAAAAAATAAAAAATAAATTAAAAAATTTTAAACACAGGCAAAAGCTTATAGAATAAGAATATAAAGAAAGAAAATACTTTTGTACAGCTGAACAATGTGTTTGTGTTTTAGACCAGGTGTCATGTTAACAGAGTGACCGTGAAATCTAGGGAGGAAAGGGAAAGGAGAAGACTTTATTTTCAGAGTGACAATCCGCAGATTGAGGAACGTGCCCGGCGGGGAAGCCATAGCAGACGCTCTGCAGCAGAGAAGGAAACAGCAGCGCTGAAGCCTTCCTGTCTCTGCCTTACATGTGTGTTCATCGGAGTTGGGGATGCCTGTGGGTATTTACGGGGAAAGTCTAGTGCATGCTCAGCGATTTAACATGTATGTAACATACATCCATGTTCACTTTGGGGTGGAGTTTTAACATTAAAATGAGGTACAATTCAGCTCTTTACATCAAAACGTGAACCTAGGGTATGAAGACATTTTGCTCTGTCTCTATAAGCCGCTGGAACTGGCTTCGGCTCTGCAGCTTCTTATCAGGAAGGAACGTTTCAAGGTTGGTCCAGTCTGATTGGTGCTGCTGGCAGGACCTGCAAGGGGGGTGTCTTGGTCAGCTGGCATCAGGCAGACCACCAGGGATAGGCAATATTTTTCTAGAGCAGGTTTCTGTGTAATTGCAGGAGGCAAACCCCCGGCAGTTAACAAACCTTATGGTAGTTAACAACGTAGGGGTAGGTGACCACGTCCTTTTCCCTGCTGTGACCACGTAATTTTCTCCTGAGGGTCTCATCTTAGCCATAGAGTCCCTCTTGTCTGTCAACAAGGGGTACAGTGTTGACAGTTATTACAAAAGAGTCAAAAAGTTTAAAAAAATGTTAAAAAGTTTATGAGGTAAAAATGTTACAGTAAGCTAAGATTGATTTATGACTGAAGAAAGAAATTTTTTTCATAAATTCGGGGTAGCCTAAGTGTGCGGTGTTTATAAAGCCTACGGCAGTGCACAGTAACGTCCCAGGCCTTCACACGCACTCACCTCTCACTCACCAACTCACCCAGAGCAACTTCCCGTCCTGCAAGCTCCATTCATGGTGAGCCCTATACAGGTGCGCTTTAATCTTTTATACCATGTTTTCACTGTACCTTTTCTATGTTTAGAGACACAAGTACTTACCATTGTGCGACAGTTGCCTGCGGTACTGAGTACAGCCACATGCTGTGCAGGTTTGTAGCCTAGGAGCAATCAACCTATGATGTTGGCTCAGCGACAAAATCGCCTAATGATGCATTTCTCAGACTGTAACCCCATCATTAAGCGATGCATATACATAGGGTTAGGTTCTCCTGGAGGTGACTAAAAATACCATTTGGATATCTCAGTCAAGCAACACATGTGACAATATATACCAAGACTTCTGTTTAATCCCGCACTCCACTGTCGAATTCTGTAATCCGCTAGTTCTCTGGGTACCTGGCGGAGAGTTTCTGTGGGGCAGCGCCTTGTCTCTGACCTCCGTGTGCTCCATCACCCTGCACAGCTCCTGGCACATCAGAGATTTTCCATAAATGAAACATTAACACTTGATAGTATGTATTATGAACCCAAAGCTCTCAGTTTATTTAAAGTATTAGTTTGAAATAGTAAAGTTGAAACAACCAAAAGTGTAAAAGGTTGCCTGTTTTTTAAAAGCAACGTCCTATCAGGAAGCCACATGTCTTGCTGTAGGTGTCTCCTGCAGTTTCTCACTTAGTGCGTGTGTGTTGCAGGCTGGAGCTGGGTTATGGCACAGAAATCACCTTGAGGAGGTTCCAGAAGGGCACAGCTCTGCAGAGGAAGTCAGCCCTCAGGCAGGGTGGGGATGGAGGCTCAGAGAGGTTTCTTACAAGCTCCCCAAGGGACCTTACTCCCTCCCCTCCCTCGCTTCACTCCTCCTGTTCCTGGACGTAACCCACTGACTACTCTAAGGTACATCACTCTGCAACATTCAGATTTAAACATGTGTGGGGAAAGCTGGGACGCAATCCGGGATTCAGAGTACGCACTACAGGGAGAGGGCTCCATCTGGTTTTTATATTTCAGACACCCTTTTCATTAGGCAAAAAGTCACCAAGGGAACAATAGGGAGCCGGACTCTGCTTTCCCCTTTGAATTCCAATTGATGGTTTAATAGAGTGCTTCCTGCGCAGCTGTAGACAATGGGCTCCAGATTCATTAGCAATAATGGTATGAACAGCCGTTAATTAGAGAGAGAGATTAGTTTAAACAAAAGAGGATTAAACTTAGATTCGCTTATTATCTTTTCCATTGTCAGTGCTATTGAACCCTACTGTGGGTGAGATACGGACAAGAGAATTGGTGATTGTGCAGAATGTGAATCAATTAACAAATATAGCACACGCCGGCTCTGTGTAAGTACTGCTCTTTAAGATATAAAGGAAGATGAGACACGATAGAACAGAACATGCACACATGGAGGTATATGAGAGAGAGGGAGAGGGAAAGAGAGAGAGAGGGAGTCTCGGATTCTACTTTTTTCTTTCTTGATTATAGAACTTTATTTTTACTCTGTATGTAGCTGTAGGCCCTCCCTCCTCTCAAACATAGACCTTACATAAAATCTTTTTCTTCTGTCCTAAATTCAGTGAAATCTTTATGGACAGTTTGCAAAGTATTAGATTTTACACAATAAGAATTGTTTCCATACTGCATGGCAGAGTGGTTTTCAATCCTATTAGATAGAACAAGGCCCTCTCTTTGAGAAATAAAACTACTCATAATGCTCCACTTATTACCTTGAAATGAAAGCCTTAGATAATACAATTTACCTTAATGCCTACTTTAATAACAAAAAAACAAAAAAATCCAAGCACTGGTTGTATAATAGTGAGCATAGATGTCTTCCAGTTACAAAAAAAAAAAAAAATCAATACAATGTCATAACAGTAATGTAGAAGAGAAATAAAAGGAAGTAAAGAAAAAAGAACATTTAAGTGATAGCCAGTTTATGTTTAATTTCCCTGATTCTTTTCCTTTTTCATACAAAGTGGATAATCTGTAGATTCTCATCTTAAATGGTGAGTAGATTATCTCTTTGAAAAAATATTTTCACATAATATTAGCTGGAAAATCAAATGATGGTGATTTCCGCATCAGTGATTTTTAACCTTTGCTGGAACATGGACTCCTTTGATCATCTGATGGACCTTTTCTGGAGAAAAACAGACAAATGCACACTTTTCTGAGGGTTCTGGGACCCAGAAATCACATGTGGCGCCATTCAGACCCCTCCAGAATCAACTGACAATGAGTTCAGCATCACTTTCGCGTGCAAGCTCACTGCTCTCATGCACGCCTCTTCGTGCCAGGGTCCCATCACTCGAGCACATACTTACTCAGGTATTTAAGTTCATCTATGAAGGTTTAATTTGTCTTTTTATAATGTCTCTATGCAGGCAGGACATTAAGAAATTAGTCATCTAAAGTCCATATTTTTAAAAACCATTATAAAATAGGATAATTTTGAGCACACAAAGATACAGTAATTCCTTCTCATCATGGTTCTCTTTATGTAAAATTTGAATAGAAACAGATTTCTTTTTGTATGCCTTTTTTCTCCAATGTGGGAATTTTAGATGAGTGTATGTTAGTCAATGCCAGTTGCCACCAGGCCATAGCACTGAACATCTCTCCAGGTAGAAGAGATCTCTGATTATTCATCTTTGCCTTTATTCTCCCTGTTGCCACCTACCCAGTCGATAACATATTACCTTTTTAATTTAATTCGATTTGATTACATTTTCTTATGTGTTTACTAGCACTTACATAGCATACACGTAGGGCTTGTCATATGCCAGGAATTGTTGCAAGCACTTTACTGATACGAATTCATTTAATTTCTTCCAATAATTTTATGAAGCAATTGCAATTATTATCTTGATTTTACAAATGAGGCAACTGAAGCACAAAGAGATAAAAACAACTTGCCCAAGTTCACAAAGCTAGTTCCTGCTAAAGCCACAATTAGAACTGAATTAGTCTGGCTCAAGAGTTGGTCATGAAAATAAATTATCCTCACTTTTTTTGGGGGGAGGAGAGGTGTTATCATGTACTGCTTGTATAGCCCCCATAATATGTACCAAGAAGTGACTTCTGGCTTTTAGTTGTACGTATGAAATGTCATGTCATGTCATATAAGTAGAGAGATCCACTTATATCTTGGACGTAAACATGAACCCCTCTTCCTGCCAAACGGTATTTAAAATGCCAATCCAATCACCGCAAAATAGAACATGCTCATGGTGACAGAGGAAATGTAGATCCAAGAAGAATACTAGGGGGAAAAAATCCCTCAAATCAGAGAAATGGAAACCTGTAGCATCAAAAACTCAGACAGTATGTCCCTACAAAGTATATTTGGAGAAAGTTTCTATGGAAATAAACTGATTAAAAAGACTTGATACTTTAAGGCACTACTCTGAATATGCACATAAGCAGTAGATCTTCAAAAAAACTTAGTTGATTTGCTACAGCTTATAAAGATATGAAAAGATATCAATAATAAGTTATCATCATCCTTTTTTTGGAAAGCACTTGGAAAGCGTGTTCAGGGACGTGGGACCCACCTGCAGCGATCTGTGAGTGCTAACACACCTGTCCATGCTTCAAACTTCAATGCTGGATTCCTGCAAGCATAGGAGAGTGGAGATCCTTACAGAAGAATTATTTTCCCAATTGTAGTCCACAAATTCCCCTTCCTCCTCCCTCAGTTACTCATATCAGCAATGCCTTGTCATTATCAAGAAGTCACCTTGAGATAAAAATTAGAGGGAAATTGAAACTTCTGAGTTTGTAACAGAAAAAGACAGGGCAGTGACCTTATTTTCCATATCCTACACAACCTTCCTTTACCCTCCCATAAAAAAATCATAAAATCCACGAGGAGAACAAATATAACTCTTTATAATTCACACATTTGATATAACTAAGAAACCAATTGTTGTGATTGTCAAATCCTCTCCATTAGAGCTCCCACTTCCCACCCAATGACACAAGATGCCACGAAAGAAGAATAGAGTAAAGCAACACCCTTAGACAAAACACAGACAATGTCATCAGCAGAAGGAGAAAGTCCAATGCCAAGTGCCCAGATACAGATACTACCCAGGACTGGAGATTGGGAAGCAGCTTGAAAATGTGCAGGGCCCAAAGCAGCCGCCCAGCACTTTGTCTAAGGGGAGAGCTAGACAGAAAGAGAAGGGAGTGAGTACCCCTTGGAAATGAGACACTGAAGGAAAGAATAAGATAAAGGAAAATTGAGCATCCTGCAGAAACAAAAATTCTAACCAGCCCCCTGCTCCTTCAAAATCATTCATCAAGAAAACAGCACACCCAAGGGAAGAACTAACAGAAAAGGTAATCTAGAACCCCAAACCCTCCATGTAAAATAAAGAGGAATAGGAAAAACAGACCACATCTAAATAAAACTACTGTATAAAAGTTTAAAAAGGTAAATCAAACCATTTCTTCCGATAACTGTCCTCCAATTAGGAAAAAAAAAAAAAAAACCATGCAAACACAAAACTAAATTAAACTGTAACACAACACTCCAAAGCAAATTAAGTATCCTCAAACAAGCATTTGGGAATAAGAAAAAAACACTTTCAACCAGAAATGCAAAACTGAGAACAGAAAAGAATTTTAAAAGGAATAAATATTAATATATGTTATATATTTGTATTTAATTTCAGTCATTAAACTCAGAATAAAAATAGGAGGAAAGAAAACACTCTGGATGGAAAACTAGATGTAGCGATATTAAAATATACTGTCAATCCTCTAAAATCAAATCAGTGTAGAATTGGTATATGAAAAGGCCAGCGAGACAGAACAGAGAGTCTCGAAATAGACCCAACTACAATGGAAATCTAGTGTGCTGTAATGGTGATGCTCAAATTACTGCAGCAAAGATAGTCTTTTCACCAAATGGTGTTGGGGCAATTTGATAGTTATTTAGAAAAAGATATAATTAGATCAATTGCTTATACCATACAGAAGAATATAATCTAAAAGTTTCAGAGACTTAAAATTTACCATTTTAACCATTTTTAAGTGTACAATTTAGTGTCATAAGTACATTCACAATGTTGTACAATACAATGATCACCATTATCTATTTCCAGAACTTTGTCATCATCCCAAACAGAAATTCTGTACCCATTACCTGGGTATACAAAGGCTTCTGACTCTTATTCAAATCCAGGCCTGAGGAAAAAAATGATAAATTTGTACAAAAATAAAAAGTTTTCATGGCAAAGTTAAAAGACAAACTAAGACAAAAATCGGTAACATAAAATCACAAAGTGTTAATCCTCCTTCTATACAAAGAACCTTTAAAATTAGAGGAAAATGATCAGAAATTCTATAGAAAATGGGCAAAAGATAAGAAAAGACAATTTACAGATGCGTAAGAATAGCCTGAAAGCATATGGAAAGATTTTTCAACTTCCTTCATAATGAAAGAACCGAAATTAAAACTACGCTGAGATACAAGCTCTTACCCATCAGAAGAGCAAAAATTCAGAAGTTTGACAATGCACTCAGCTGGTGAAACTGTGGGGGAAAAGTACACTCACACACTCCTGATGGGAGTGCAAGAGGACACAATCCCTGCGAAGGGAAACAGCACTCTTTGAATGTCACGGGTCTAATCCAAAGCTACATGATTAGTGGGTCCCAGTCCTACTAACAGAGGAAGGGGAAGACCACTGTCACATGGTATAGCCAGGACATGCCCACGAGCTGTGTTTGTCTGTAGGATATACTGCACGTCTACACTGCACACCAAGAAGGTGACCTCAGCGGGAATAAATGTAGAGGTAGTTGAGTCTTCGTGGCATGAGCTGTCATAGCAAATTTCTCCCTGGGAGTCTGTGTGCTAGCTAAGACCATGAAGTCCACGTTCCTAGCAAGGTAAAGTCTGTTCTTTCTTTTTTCCCATCATAGCATTTATTTAGCATTCCTCCCAGTTATGAAACTAATTAATTCCACAAGGCATTTACCTTATTAATATCTTGATTGACATGTGAAGCCCCTAACCAAGATCCATGAAATATTTTTTTCCTTCTAACTTTTCTCAAATATTAACATTTAGTTCTTATCCAGAAAATAACATAAGGGTTCTACTATATTTGTAGATTAAATCAGACAATCACTTTACACACCTGCAGATAAAATAATTCATCAATTCATAGTTTCTACTGGAGCAAAAACAATTACAAAAAATCAATAGCTTAAAATGTTTCAAATACTGTTTAAAATACTGCCTAGTATAGTAAACAAAATGTAGGGATTGTACACCTGTCATGCACCACCCAGAAAAAAACATACAAATCCACATTCAGAAATACAGAAAGCGTTGGCTTTGCATAGACTATTCTTGGTAGACGTTTATCAAGCCCACAGTAAGCATCAGGGTTTTTCTTTAGCCTCGAATGCCAGCAAGACCTTCAAAACAACTGCACAATTTTCATATTAAGCCAACTCGCCCTTTTTCCAAGTCAGTGGTTCTCGAATGGGCACAATTTTGCCCACAGGGCACATTTGACAAAGCCTGAAGATACTTTAGTTGATCTAATTGGCATCGGGTGGGTAAAGGCCAGAGATCCTGCTAAACAATGCACAGAGCAGCCTTCACAACAGAGAATTTGCCAGCTGGAAACGTCCCCAGTGTTGAGATTGAGTAATCTTGCTCTGAGCTGTGGCAGGTCATGTCCTCCAGAAAAAACAGACCGGCTCACCATCTCAAGAGGGAGCCAGTGGTGCTCTGGAGCCAGCTCCGGCCAGCGCATGAGATCTCGCTGTCACTTCTCTTCCTACCCCACTGTCAGAGCCTCTCATTGGTAACCCGAAATGGGTTAATATTAGATCATGGAAATTGACAAATCCTGCAAATCAGGGCCTTTTTTATTCAGAGAGCTAATTGTTACAAACATATTGGTACATCCCTAGGTGCAGCCCTTCCCAATAGGAGTAAAATAGCCTAGTGGACCCTGATTTCTGCTCCACTTGTCATCTCTTACTTCTTGGGTTAAAAAAGCAGCTCATGATCAAAGTGCCACAGATAGCCCAGGATGATCTACGGTGTTCTCATTCAGCCAGTCGCTCAGTTACTATGGCCGGAGTGAAAGTTCCCCTCTGCACAGAGCGTTACGGATTGTCTGCAGCCCCCACATCACGTGAGTGCACAGATACACACATGCACAGCACATGTGAGTGCACACGTACACACACATACACACACCTGCACAGGACACGCGGGAGAGCCGATGAACAGGATCACCTCTTTCTGAGTGTAAGTGCACAGGGGTCCCGGGCGCACCCTGAGCTGTGTGCACAGGACGGAATGGGACCGTAGAGTCCTCCCACCCCAGGTGAGATGGAACCTGCTGTCTGAACCAAGCCACAGTGATTGCCTGCTGGGAAAAACAAAAATCAACATTCTCCATAGGATTTTAACAAGGCTGTCTTAATGACGTTTTCTTATATTCTGTATTCTCGCTGCTGTGGTGGCCGGTGCCTTGCTGACAAGGGAGAGACTGCCCCTCCCAGGGTTAGCTAATCTGTAGAGACAGCAAACAACTTGCCCCGTGAGCACACCTTCCACAGGTAAAACAACCGATCCTGCCCCCACTTGCCCTGTCTGGCTCTTACGCACCAGGCCAACATGCCCCTTCCTTCATCACCTCAGGGCCAGGTACCAGAAATCAGGACAGCCCTTCACCCAGACCCCACTGAAATTATTCAAACCGGTCAATCCTAAACCTGCTGACCCTGCCTTGCCCATTCCTTCCCGTGAAACCATAACAAAGGTTCTGCCACGTTCTCCTCCTTCTCTCTCCACCTCTCAGGACCCAGCCTGGAGCTTCCCCACGCCACACCGCCCTGCATGTACAGGTAGGCCCCTTCCTCTTGAGAACTGTGAGTAACAAACTGTATTTTCAGTGGCAATTGCCTCTTGATTTGGTGGCATCACCATACCTACATAATAATAAAACTTACATTTTAAAACAAAGACCCAGAACTTCCACAACATAATATTCAAAATGTCCACAACATAATTCAAAATTAGGTGACATAAATAACCAGATACATGTGAATAATTCTCAAAAGAAAAGCCCATCAATAGATTCCAAACCTGAGCGAGCCAAGGTCAAAATTATTAGAAAAAGACTTCAAAGCACCTATATTGTCATTCTGCTCAATGAGGTAAAGGTAAATGCACTTGGAATGAATAGAAAGATAGACTGTATCAGAGGTCTAGCCCCAGTGGCTCACACCTGTAGTCCCAGCTACTCGGGAGGCTGAGGCAGGAGGATCACTAGAGCCCAGGAGTTGGAGGTTGCTGTGAGCTAGGATGATGCCACGGCACTCTAGCCCAGGCTATAGAGCAAGACTCTGTTTCAAAAACAAAACAAAAAAGAGACTTAAAAAAAAATGTATCAGCAGAGAAACAGAAACTATATAAAATAACAGAATGGTGCCGGAGCCACCAGGAGCTGGCAGAGGCCAGGACGGGTTCTCCCCTGGAGGCTGAGAGGGAAGGTGGCCCTGCTGCATCTTGATGTCAGACTTCCAGCCTCCAGAACTGCAAGAGAACAAACTGCTGGGTTTTTTAAGCCAGCAAATTTGTAGTAATTGTTGTGTCACCACAGGAAACTAATACAGTGGGGAATAAATCCGTGAAAAATTCAAGTATGGAGGCCGCGATGCCAGGACGATGTGCTAAGACCCAACGATGCCGTTCTTCCTCTTCCTGGAACAGGAGTGACAGAGACCACGCAGTGTGGCCAGGGCGCAGCACAGCCGCTGACACCAGACCCCCCATCAGTAACACCCACCCCTGGGGAGGGGTCTAGGTCTGGGAGACACTTCTGCTATGGACTCAGGAGTAAGGGAATAATTGTTCTTTTTCTTCCTTTTTCCATTTTGTCCACGCACCCAATCAATAAGCATCTCTTCTTCAAAGTGTCTGTTGAAATACCATTTCATTTGTTGAATCACCGTAAGAGTTGGAATGGGCTGTCTATGAGACTCTGAAACTCTCTAGAAGTCATTTTTCAGCAACATAAATGCACTTTCACTCTAGAAATTTATTATAAGATCAGAGGAAAGAAGTAAACAAAATTTGATGTGCAAAGTGTTCATCACAGCATTACTTATAGTAGCAAAACTATTTAAAATAAATTAAATAACCAACATTGAGGATTGGTTACATACATTTTAATAGACCCACACCAAAAGATAGTACGCAGCCACTAAGACAGGACGCTGCTAGTGATATGTTTGTTGATAAGTAATACATCGTTGTGTAGAGTAGGAAATTCATTATAAAATATTACAATTTTTCCCTGTGTTACATGAAATAGACAGAAATATCTATATGACTGTGTTAATATAACAAAATATCAATAGTGATTATCTCAGGGTGTAAAATTACAAATGACTTATTTATCTCTCTGTATTTTAAAAATTAACATATATTACTTATGTAATTTAAGAGGTATTTTAAAACAAACTCTGTAGAAAATGATAGGCACATGTACCATTGTAAGATCTGTACCAAATCTTTGTACTATTTTTCCAGAAGATCTTCTATTCACGGATTCCACTAAATGTTATTAGATGATTTTTCTGTACTTTTCCTCTGGGAAACTAGAAATGTCTTTCTGGTTTTACTATTCACTTGTGAAAATAGCTGGGACTTTACACATTTGCAGTTCATTATGTGCCCTGAGAATCTGGTGCTAATTGCCTAAACACAGTGGAATAAAATAATCAGAATATAGTTAATATACGAAAGCATCTTCAGCAATTTTTCAGGGAAATCTGCACAGTTTTCTCTTTAAAAAAGTAATATTGTATGACTCAAATTAAGTATATAATTTATAATAAGACTCACTTCGGATCACATCCTTAAATGAAACCAGTCACTCACTTTTTCCAATGGCTGGACTCATCACAGGATTGTGTAAACAGCTGGTTTTTTAAGCCACCACAGATATTGCCACTGTTCTATCATTCTAAAGGGTTAATATAATTGAGGCTCAATCTCCAAGTTCATGAAAATTTAGCAAGTATAAACATACATTATCTTAACTCATGGTACCTTAACTACAGCAATGGTAAACAAAATACCAGTCAATGATTTTACTTTGCTTTTTACATTATTACAAATATCAATAACAAAACTCCTCTGGAGAAAATTTTTAAAAAGTTTACAAGTAACTGGCAATTTGGGAAACTTTTCACTGCATAACCTCCTACAAAACAAGTTAATGAAGAAAGATTCATAATAAATTAATATATTGAACTAGGTCTAAACTCAATGAGATTACATTAAAATCTCATTTCATTCTATTAAAAATTCAATAAAACAGTGCCAATTAAATGAGGCAATCGGTAAGAACAAGGAGATTTACTTGATGTTTCATCTATTCTCACTCATTATTAGGTTTCATTTTTAATGGCTTGTTGACAGTGATTCTCTCCTGACAGTACCAGAGCTAGAATCATGCATGAGTCAGCTTTGCAACCAACTTGGAAAAAAAATAAAATAATCCTCAAATTGCCATTTAGCACATCTGCCTCTCCAGATAATTGAATTCTCATTGAAAATACATCATTGGAGATCTATTAGAAATAGCAGGAGAGAGAATGAAGTTAGTAGGTGGAAACACTAAAAATATAGACTAAAGAACGGCATGAAGTGTAAGAAAATAATTTAGGAAGTTGCTACTTGCTGTAATTTCTATTGCATTTCAACTCAGAGATTAGTTCCCAAAAGACTAATTCATTCTCATTTTATGTTTGCACCACAGGCTGCAGTCTAAAGAGGTGTGACGTGCTTCCTAGGCCTGCTGATTTTAAGTGGCATATCCCAGGGCTGAGTCTATTGAAACACTCTGATAATGGATCCAGCCACACTTCGGAACCGTCCACCCACCAAGTCTCAGCTGGCTTGGCTCATTATGAAAATTCATATCCACTCTGCTTATGGACTCAGAGCCTACCAGCATCTGAGGCTCCAGCAGAAGCAATATTATTTTGCTAATCTCTGAGCAACTCACAGGCAAGTGTCATGGCAGATGTTCCATGGCTTTTGAGCCTTCATTCCAGTCTCTTGATACTCCACACACACAGACCCAGTGAGCTCTCAAGCCTCGTGACCAGGCACTGGGATTGGAGCAGGCTTCCCCCAACCCTTCATAACTCCAGGCCATTTGTAAGCCCAGCTCTAACCAATAAGTGCATTTATTTTAATGGCTATTGTCACCAATCAAATTCCAGATATTTGGCCAATAAAATTGTAAAAGGATCCTGGAATAGTCTGTAATGTCTAGCACACAGCTAGACTAGCATTTGTTGCCTCACATGCATGCAGTAGTTATGCAATAATTAATAAGTAACTTATCAGCAAACACAGCAGAAGGAAAATTTTCCTGAATCAGTTGTTATGAAAGAGATAGAGCAGTGGTTTTCAACTGAGAATGATTCTATCCTCTTCCCCGACAGAGGATATTTGCCAAGTTTTGGAGACATTTTTGGTTGTCTCAATTGGGGAGGATGCTACTTGCATCTAGTGGGTACAGGCCAGAGATGCTGCTAAAATATTCTACAAGACACAGGAAAGCACCCCATGACTAAGAACTATCCAGCCCAAAATATTAATAGTGCTGGGGTTGAGACACCCTGAGATAGAGGGGTAGAGGGACAGGACTGAGAAACACTGATACATTTATGATGTCGAACTGTCTTTAGGGACAATTTGTCATCTTTTGTTGAGATTTGTGTAGCAACAAGCCCTGAGCACATGGACAAGTACTCCTTGGTGTAATGGGACGTCTAAGATCGGAGTGTTGAGAAAGTGAAATTATGAAAACGTCATCCGCTTCTTTGACACCCACACTCACAAGACTGCTGTGTGCAATTGTAACCTAGGAACAGTGGACTGAAGCTAAAATTCAAACCTCAGCTGATATGTATGTTAGGAGTTTACAGAAAGACTTTGCACAGATTAACAGCTGCAACTATTTCCTTTTAAAAGTCATAAGACCTTTTTTTATTTTTTAGAGATGGGGTTCACACTCTGTTACTCAGGCTGCAGTGCAGTGGCACAATCACAGCTCACAGCAGCCTCTACTAGAACTCCCAAGCTCAAGCAATCCTCCCACTTCAGCCTCCTGAGTAGCTGGGACTACAAGCACACTCCCCACACCCAGAGTCTCACTATGTTGCCCGGCTGGTCTCGAACTGAACTCCTGGGCTCAAGCAATCCTCCTGCCTTGGCCTCCCAAAATGCAATTATTACAGGAGTGAGACACCATAGCTGACCCAGAAGGCTTTTTGAATTACACCAGTAACTCCCTACCACCCCTACCTACCACATGAAAGAAAGAAAAGAAAAGTCTTTTCTCTTCTAATTCATCAACCCACTTCTCTTGTTTGAACTTAAAAATAAATATATATGGTTTCCAAATTCATGGGCCACAGCATCACCCATACTTTGTGCAAGAAATTAGGGAGAAATTGAAGATAATATTTTCTTCAGTGCTTTCTCATGATTCCCAACATCTTATCCCTTATCACTCAGATGACATACGGCATCACTTGGTTTTCTAGAGTTTCTCACCCTCGGGCATTGAGCTGTCCTGCTGGCATCCCTCCCGTGCTCGGGGCCTCCTCCCCTGCAGCCTCTAACAGAAGCTATAGGACAAAAACCTGAACATGAGAAGGTGTGATGAGAGGGGATGATAGAGCCTCAATATGTTAATTCTTGCAGGTGTACTAGCAGGCGACTCTGAGACCTGCACAACTCATCAATCAGAGCACACCATGATCGGCGTAATATCAGACTGGAGGGAAAACTGTGACATATAGAGGGCACAACCAGGTGGACTGACCCTAGCTAGAGTCAGAGGCCACATTCCAAGTGTTCCTTTTCAGGCTAAGGAATAAAATGGTGGCAGGAACCAAGGCTTGACGCAGTTTAGGACCCGAGGCCACTGCGGTCACCCACCCCAACATATGAAAGCGGAGACCATCCACAGGGAAGGGGGCAGCTGGTGGCTTAGGCTGGTGTCAGAACTGAGCAAAATGAAGGCTCACGGAACTAAAAGCAGCTGAAGACACAAGAAGGGCTCTTGCTAGATTGGAGCTTCCTGCCCCCTCCCTCCCTGAAAGACATTGATTTTTTTCCTTGACAGGGAGTTGCCCTTGTATCAGAGAACGCCTCTCTCCAGTGATCAGAGCCAACCACGTGCGTGACTTAATTCCACCGGTCCCCCTGCACTCCGGAAGCTCGGTATTTCCGAGAGAATATTCGATGACTAGTTCACGAGTCAGTTTTTGCTGTGTATTACCTGCTTCTGAGTAACCAGGCTTCTTGAGGCTCCAGATTTGAAAGAAATTCTAACGTTGTAGGTCCCTCCACATACGTCATTTCAGGACTCAAGGAGTGTTCCTGGGGATATCTGAGAAGCAAGTGTGATAGCACCGGGAGCCACCACTGATGCTGTCTTTGGCAAAAGTTAAGTTACCAAGACCGAAAGTGTTAGGGGCCACGTTGGGAACAAACAGCCGGCATCGCACAGGGACTTGAGGTGATGAGACTATGTCGCCCACGAGCCACTCAGAAGCTGCCCTCTCCTCCCACACCCACTTAGAACAAACCACAATCAGGAAGGCGCAGCTGCTTTGAGCACCAGGACACAGTGCTCAAGGAAAGCACCGCCTGGCTCAAAGAACCTGCAAATTCCACCCCTAGCTCACTGCAGTGCGTGAGCTGTGATCATTACAGTTACTCAACCATTTCTTACTTGTAGTAACAACTTGTTAATTATAAATTACATTTGCATGATGGAGGCTACAGATATTTATATTTTATTTCTTGTACATTTTGGTTTTGGCGGGGGATATGTTACAAGGCATGCACTCAGATGCAAATCATATTTTAAAAACACTAACCACTTCTCTCTTAAGAAGTTTCTATGGCAAATAAATGCCAATATGGTACCTTCCCCTGCTCAGACGTCACTTCCAAGCCTGATTCGTGGATTCCTGTGGACAATACTACAAACCACAGAGAGTACATTCAGTCTGGCAAACCCCAATTTGAACAGGAGGTGCACTGAGAAACCAGCCAGCCAGTATCCAAACAGACAGATGCTAAAGGGAGGGTCGAAAGTTTAGAGTGCAGAGACAGCAAACCAGGGCCAAACCTTTTCAACCGTACCTGGGAAAAAGGAAAAAGTAAATTTGTGTTTACTGTCTATTTGAACAAATTAGTACGTGGATCAGCAAATCTTCTAACAGCCCAGGACTGCACAGACCAGATGCTCTCTGCCCCGGTGTTATGATGCAGCCATCACATCTGTACTTTGTGGTAAGGCTGCCGCACACTGAGGGGGGTTGGCAGGTCCCCCAAAGTATTCACCTTCTTGGTAACGTTTTGATGATTTCATGTACCTCCTAGAAAAAGCATATTAATGAAGATGAGCTTCATTTTGAAAGGTGAAAAGAGATGAGTTTCAATATAAATTGTGACCCATTGATCCATTAATGAATAACTCAGAGCTTATCTCTGCAGAGCCATTTCTGACTTGGAAGAAAGAAAGAAAGAGAGAGAAGGAGGGAGGAGGAGGGAAAGGAAGGAGTGAAACAAGGAAGGGAGGGAGAGAGGAAGGAAGGAAGAAAAGAAAGAAGGAAAGAAAGAAAGGAGACAATGATTCCGCTTGTGATTTAACATTCAAGAACCTAACGAATAACGAATGCTCTCGGTGAAAATCCAGCCTTATTACACCCTCCTGACTTCAGTAAAGCGTTCCTGGCACAAGCGGATGCCCCTGACATTGGTCTCGAGGCACTGCTGTCTCTGATAATGAAGGAAGGGAGACACCCGGTAGGTAGACACACAGGAACTTTGGAAAGGAAAACTCTGTAACTTCCCATTTCACGGAAAGTCTATGTCTTCCGAGAAGCTGGTCTATTTGTCAGGCTTATTGAAATTTACTTCCTAGACAAATTCAAAAAGAAGAAAAGCAAGATTTGCATTTAGACAATGTTTTCTTGGAAAATTTAATCTGAATTATGATAATGATCATGGGGCCCTTACGTATATACTGAATATAACACGGTATAATGAACACAATGTAAGTGAATGATAAACTATTATGCCAGGAAGTCAGGAAGTGTACATGACTTATTAAAAACAAAAAAACCCTAGTCCTTAAACTCTAAGAACTTTTAAATCTAATATAATGTAATACACATAGATATTTAGCTGTTTCTCCAAAGGGAGAAGAGATTTACTATCATAAACATACCCACGTTTTTGCTTTTGTTATTTTGCTCATTATTTTTTCATTTTGGTTCTCTTCACTTGTGTGTGAAAGTGTTTTTCTATCTCCAGAAAAATTTTTATAATACACAGCTTTTAGTAGCTTTTAGTGTTCATATTAATTGCACCATATTTTTAAGGTTTAAACATCCTCTTAATAATCTATTTTAATCTCTGTCCTCTTTGCTCCTCCCACAGCCCATTCTACCTTCAGGGTCCTGAAGGAGTCAGGACACACTGGTCCTTTTGCTCAGTCACCCACACTCCACGTCCAGCATTGCCACTGGGGCCATCACTGTGACCATGGCTGCCCACGCATTGCTCGTTAAATCCACTCTTCCTAATTGGCCTGACGAAGGTGTTCTGCAGCACTTCTGATACATGTTAACTTTATTTACTCTGTTGCTCTACAAATCAAAAGAAATGAATCTGCTAGTCATGGTGTTGAAGTTAGGGGCATTTCTGATGGAATTTGAAATTATTAAGGAATCTCATGGGTATTAGGCTGAAAATAAAACCATTAGATCTTCTAAACAAATGGAGCCAATATTGGGAGATTGTGTGCATATGCACAGTTTGTCTTTCCCCCACAGCCCCTAAAATTGGAAACACACCACCAACAGGAAGTAATAACACTACAGTCAAATATTCAAAGTCCAATTTTGGCTCACATTGATTATTTTTAACATATTGAAATATCATTTTTATGCTTCTGTCTGAACGTAGTTATAATACCAGAATTCCATTGCTGTGTTCACTACAAGATTTTATGAAAACAATATTTTTCTAAGTTATCTTAGGAGGGTAAAATGAAAAAAAATATTAGGACAGGGATAATTTCCTGGTCACCTTCCAAATTAACAATTCATATTCTTGCCCTACTCTCACTAGTTGGAAAACACAAACTTTCACTATAGGATTGTCAGCTAGTATCAATAAATACAACATAGAAGGAAGAAATAATTCTCCTTCAAATTCAATTCACATTGTGTGAGTTTTTACCTTGCTTCTCTCAATTTCTGCTTTTTTTCTTCTCTCTACTTAGAAAATGAGATAGCATCTTTTTAGAAGGGAAAGCCTGAAGTCATTTCTCAGTCCTTAAAACTCTGAGTTAATTCTTTTCTGAAACAGATCAATGCCCATCAACATTGCTGGCCCCATCGCACCCAGTCCTACCTGATGATAAAGTAGAAGAGGCGACACGCGCGGTCTGCTGCCCCTTGACAGAGAGAGACGTGTTATCTTAATAGCATTCATTCTCAATCTACTGTGTGTCATGGTTGTTTGGCCAGAAATGCGCTTTATCTGCGCTTCCAAGATCACTCGGGAAGTTGTCAACAAAGTAAGGTGTTTGAACTATATCCCAGGATCACATTAAGAAGCTTTCAGTGCTCCTGAAAGTTGGCTTACATTTTCTTATGATTGTTTATTTTCAACTTTATGATTCATAGTGCTATTGATGCTTAGGGGCTTATTTAAAACAAAAATTGACTGGTTTTCTCTTTATCATACCAAGTTTTGGCCCAATAGTTTCTGACTAGTCTCTCGCTTCAATTCAATTATAGATATTTCAATGGGGATTGCATAACCAGTGAATCACTTTTTTCATTCATTTCATAAACAAATGTTATCCATCTATATGGTAGATGGACAGGCCCTACTCTAGGTGCCAGGGACACAGTATGTCAGCAGTTAAGTACGATAAAGTGTTACAAAATCAAAGGGTAGAAATGTGTATTAGGTACATGGCACCGAATGGATAATGGAGAGTCCATTTCAGCTAATTCTACTCTGTTCTAAAAGGTTTTTTTTGTTTTTTGTTTTCTGTTTAACAGAGTCGCATTCTGTCATCCTGGGTAGAGTGCAGTGGCGTGATCATAGCTCACTGCAGCCTCCAAATGCTGAGTTCAAGCAATCCTCCTGCCTCAGCTTCATGAGGAACTGGGACTATAGGCATGCTCCACCATGCTCAACTAATTTTTCCATTTTTAGTAGAGATGGGATATCGCTCTTGTTCAGGATGGTCTTGAACTCCTAAGCTTAAGCAATCCTCTGCCTCCCAGAGTGCTAGGATTACAGGTGTAAGCCACCGTGCCCAGCCAGTTCTAAAAGTTTTGAAACCTAAAAAATATTACCCATTTGATCTTTATAATACTTTTAAAAATTTTGTTCAATATTAGTTATACATCTTTTAAAAGACTGGAAAAGTCATGGATCATGTTATTTCCATAATATACTAATGACATTTATGGATGCTAATACAACAGGAAGTATTCTTTGTGTATTAACATGGTAACCGACAAGTGATCTATAGTTTTCAAATCAATGCTTTGGGAAAGCATTGATAGTACCCGAAGCCCACTCAAGGAGCATTGCAAACACTTTATCTGTTGTCTCTGTCAAATTATTCATTCTTCTGAAGCTATTTGGGCTATCTATTATTGCTTTCTATATCTTATTGATACTACAGTCATTTGAGTCTATCCATGGCTCCAACAAGCATTGCTTAAGCTCATGGTGGCTGGTATTCAATGGACTCAAGAAGCATTTAAACAGTAAAGTCAAAAGCCATCCTTGGGATAGTTCCTCCATTCACAGAAAAGTCTATCTAGTTTGGACATTTGAAGTGTACCATAATTGTTGGAAGAGAACGAAAGCTGAATTGAAGTAAAATTCATAAATGTTGGTGGATTTCAAAAAAAATTTCCCAATTCCTTCACCAATGACTCATCCAGTCAGTGCAGTAAAGCAAAATAGATGAGTTTCTCAAATAAGACTACACTATAGAGGAGCCAGTCTAAATTTGTTTTATTGCTGAAATAAGTCATTTTTTAATTACCTTGTCACTTAAACTGGATTTTAGTTTCTCTTAATTTGCAACATGAATTATCATATTTTAATCTCCAAAATACTGAACAAAGAATCAATGCCAAGGCAAAATTACACTTAAAACACTACCTTTTTTTATCTTCAGCTATTAGACTTGTCTCAAATAAATTATTCTTCTAGCATGTTAATATATAACTAAGAAAGTATAAGTAGTTCTTAAAGTATTATACAAGTTAAAGGAATTTCCATTACATAAACCACAGTTTATGCATGTGCAGGAATGATTATCTCAATTAAGAAAAAGTCATTTAGAGAAATATTTGGTTAACAATTTGGGTAACTAAGCTTAGCTTTTAAACACAAAACAATGCCATCTTTGAAAGTCATTTAGTGTTGGGGGTGGGGAGACTAAGCATTGAGTAGTATAACTAATGCTAAAAGTCATTAGAAGATACTATATTTTAATATAATAGGTAAGTAAGGTGGCTTCCTTACTCAGCTGAGTGATCCTTGGTCTCGCTCTTTCTCTCTCTCCACATGAACAGCAACTAAATAAAAGAGCAGTAGGGTGTTCCTCTTACTTAATGGAGGGGGTGTTTCTACATGTTTCTTGAATATAACAATACCTTCATTTAGCGGTTCAAAGAATATTAAAAACATTAAAACATTGACCCTCGTAGTATCTCAGGTAGTAACACCAATAATCTCCATTTGTAGATATAGAAAATAGGACATAAAGACAAAATGAATGAAAACCCAGGCATTTAGCCCATTGTTTTTACTTGCCATGGCCTCAACTTGTACTTTGTTACAAAGAAATCTAGACTCTGAATTATACAGTCTCTTGGAACGCAGAAACTTCCAAAGAATTAAAACAACTGTGGATCTGTGTTTTCAGAAATGCACACTTCTCTAGTGTGGTCATAACTGTCTCCTTCAAGGCCTTCTTTACAAGCTTTGTGGACTATTTTTAACAATCCTCTTTCTTGATCTGTATTTCTTGCTGTCATCTAAGAGTTTTCGATTTGATTATTATGGGGAATAATCTGGGCACTGGGATTTTTAAAAGCTCCTGGGTGAGTCAATGTGCAACAACACTTCAAAACAACTGTCCTAACACTATATTTTCTGTAGAAAAAAATAAAAGCACACATAAGTCTGAATTTTTCAGATAATTGGCTTAATTCACAAAGTCATATAACTTTTGGGCTTGGCATAAATTAATGGATAGGAAATATGCCCTCATCTTATGGAACTATATGTCTAATAGATCATGTCTAAATGACAAAACACCAGCGTCATGAGGTAAGAGCATCGGCACTCTTTGAAACTCAGGCGTGAACACGCTCTTTCTACAATTAACCAACATCATCTTTATGCCTTAGCTCAACTTTTCCACACCTGCACCTGCCAACAGCCCACCTCTAACACCCTAGCTCCTTCTGCTGTATCCTGGGCAGGTGACCCTTGCAGCCTTTGCCAGACAACAATATCTTGACAGGTAATTCACAGCGGGCAAAGCAGCTGGTTCTGCCAGTGATACTCCAGTCATTACAACGCCGTTTCTTCTGAAGGGCAGATGCCTCCCAGCAAACTTCATTTGCACTCTCAATTCTGCTATGGGGTAAAGCAAATTAAGCTGCTGTGGTTTGAACATTTGTTCTTCTGCCACGTGATGCCTTCCTCTAAGTTATGGCACAGCAGGAAGGCCCTCTCAGATGCCGGCCCCCCGGACTTCAGACTTCCTACCCTCCAGAAATGTGAGTCGATACATTTCTGTTCATTATAGATTACACAGTCTGTGGTATTCTGTTATAGCAGCACAAAATGGACTAAAACAAAAGCCCTTTACAGTTTAATGTAATTAACATATTTTCTTTCCCATTTTTTTCCCAAGCCTAAAAAAAGGATTGTACATGGATGCTGTCCACATCAATATCCATCTAGAATCTAATTGCAACTTTTATTTATTCAGTGTTCTAGTTATCTATTTCTCCATTAAAAACTACCCGCATAATTAGTGACTTAAAACAATAGTTTACTTTATAGTTTTGTGGTTTGCTGGCCTTCTGACTTGTTGATTAGGACATGCCAAGCATTTGCAAGTCAGCCAACAGTGGGACAACAGTCATCTGAGAGCTCATGCCGTGTGTACATCTAAGGCAGCTTCCTAACTCACCTCAGTGACACTTGGTCTCTCCTTCTCTCTCTCTCCACATGTCTTCTCAGTCTCTAAGTAAATTGCCACTTCTCTTGGACTTTTCACAGCCACTAAAGTAGTCACACTCCTAATGTGACAGCTGACATCCAAGAAGCAGGAAGCAGATGCTTCGAGGGCATTTAAGGGCTACGACCAGAACTGGCATAGTGTCATTTTTGCCATATTTTATTGGTCATACTGGAGATGGGGAGTGGAGAAATAGACTCCATTTCTTGATGGGGCTACATTACAGAAGAGCATGGGGAAGATATTGTTGTGGTCATTCTCTATGGGAAAACGCAATCCACCACATACACATCTTCAGTGATGCTCCAGATTATAAGCTAGTTTCTAATGGTTAACATACAAGTGAGTCTTGGTTGCTGCTGAGGTAATAATTTTAGCAGCTGAGTCACATAACGCCACTCTCCTCTAGGTCTTATTCACAGGAACATTTGTCAAGCTACTACCTGATATTTACATTAACACTTCTTTTAACTATATCACAACTTTGCTTCTATTCCTATAAAGTTTTGCCTGGTTGTTCTCACCATGTATTATTCTAACCTAAAAATACCACTCTGAATATCTACCTCTTAAACGCTCATCATCTAATAAGTATACCCTCTAGATGTCATACAAATAATTCATTTGTTTACTCAACACGTATTTATTGAGCACTTTCAATAGTCAAGACGTTGATAAAATTATACACGTTGAATGGAACATGACCAATCACTTAACCCTTTGTCATGCTACTAGACAGTTCCTAAGGCTGATAGTAATTCATCAGCACATCCTGAATACAGCTGTTCAAGTGGGCTGAAACCTCTGTAGATGTGTTATGTGCCAGCCCATATTTCTACAACTAGTTTGCTACGAGACCATATGAGACTTTCTCAGGTGCCATATTTGCCACATCTGATCTCTGAATGCAGTATCCTACCAAAAAAAGAAACAATTTAGTTAAATGAATTAATGCAAATATAAACAGATTCCAATTGATTAATGCTTTCTATTTTAGGGTCATACATAATATTTCATTTTATGACATTTTCATGTTTTCTATTCTTTTTAAGTATTAACAACTTATTTTATTTCATTTGATCTTTGAAAGCACACAAATCTGTGTACCAAATATCATTAATCAAAAGCTCTTAATAAATAAAAACTTATTAGATAAGGATTGCTGGTTTCAGAATAATTAAAATTTAATTAACATGTTCACTTGAGCATCAATCACTGGCCTTGAAGATCCAGAACTCCATGCCAGTGTTGTTCTGACCTAAGGCATCGTTAATAGCAACACTGATTACATACAGTAAGTAGGCTAGTTATAAAGACTCACAACTGATACAAATTAATAGACAACAGGGAATTCTCTATAAGACCATTTCCCCCATATTTAAACCCAACATAATGGTTTAAAGGCTGTATTCTTTCACACAAAAACAAATACTTGACTTTAGCTTTGGAAGCATACAATTTTTTAAGATATGAACATTCAGATTTGTTTTCAGGTAGCCAAATTGTGTTTATAACTTTAATTTTGCATTCCCATAACCAGTACCATGAAAGCAAATAAATAATGAATTATTTCCAAGTTCATGATCACAGAAAACTATCTAGTTTCACTCCTCTACTGGATCCACTCATTCTGTGGTAGAGCTCTGCTATTTGGGGGTCTGAGGCTTTTGGATTCCATGGAAGCTGCCTAGGATGAGCCTTCTTGAAGCATCTGCTGTTTCCCTACTGTGTGATGTCGTTCTCATCTGGAAAGCCAGAATACTACTAGAGTCTGTTTTGCTTCAGACCTGGATAAAATTATATCACACTATCTATTACATCTCTAAAATAGTTCTCAAATATTAACTAATTAAAGCAATTTCATTAAGTAACTTGCTTGAAAGTAATGACTATATTGTTCAGAATTATGTGAGCCCACCACAGACTGTTAAGAACTTTGATGTCACCTGATAAAAGTTACCAATTTGCAGTATTATAAGTATTCATATGTTTTATTGCATTGTTTTTACCATATGGAGAAACGAAGTCATAGGGCTTTATTGCTCTGTAAAAGATCCAAGATGACATTCATTCTAGGGTTAAAATAAAAGGCCTTTTGGATTCTACTCATGAGTCCTATCCACTAGACCATAAATTCTACTTTTAAAAATCATTAAATTTCCCTTTAGTGCAAGTGGAAAAAAGAGTTCCTTTTAGACCTAGGGGTCTTTGGTTCAAGTGCCAGAATGAAAGGATTTGTCATAAAACCACAAAAAGAACTTTGATTAAAGAACCCCTAATGAAGATCTGACATTTAATCTGCTCTTTTATTGGATAAGATTCTTTAAATACTCTCTCTTTATGAATTCATTTCATATTCATTTGGGATAGTACTTGATCATAGGAACGTGACTGTATACTGGTACTAAAAGAAGACAATTAAGCAATATGTTCTGCCAAGGACATCGCCACCCTCTAACATCCATCATCCCACTTGGATAGTTAATAATTTCAGTAATGTTGCCATGACACTCTAATGAGAATCTTTCATATCCTGCAGCTCCCTTGTCAATTGGACCTCCTCTAAGGTCAAATGCTGGCAGCTTTGTAATAAAATTTTCATGTGTTTTCTGTGCCCCTTCTGAGGGGTTCCCCCTGCCCCATTAGTAAAGAAAAATGCCAACAGGGCTTAGATGGTAGGTAGGCTCCTAAAACCTGTCTTCTCATGCTCCAATTGCCCTTGCGGACATTCTACCAGCATGTATTGAGAAAAATAATATTGAGTGAACTTATACAAAAGTATCAAAGGCAAACAGTATGCGTTATCCATTAATATAGATATAGATATGCTGAAATAATATACTAAGACATGGAGCCATATTTTCAGTGACAATTTAAAAATAAAGAGTTCCATGAAATTGACTTACAGTCGAAGGTCTAATAGCACTTTTTCTTTTTGTGTTTTTTCTTTTTCCTTGAGAAGTTTCCAGTTGAATAGAAATTTGTATAAAGCCAAGGAGAGTTCCAAAATTGCAATTCTTCTCTAGACTACATTAAATTCTCATCCAAGGCCTCATCTCAACAAAAACATTAAAAGTAAAGACAGGCTAAAAGAATAACAATGAGAATTCAGTCTTCTGAATCCCAGTCAACTGGGTGTGTGTGTGTGTGTGTATGTGTGCGCATGTGTGTATGTGTGTCTTTTATTCACATTTTTATGTGAATACAGGAAGACTGTACCAGAAAAACACTTCCAGAGTAAAAAAGAAAATGTATTTCCACATTATTAGTATTTTTTATTTACTGACAAAACAATAGTAATACATGTTAATCTGCATTCATGGGGCTTTAAATTAGCTTATATATGGAAGAATCTGAGCTTTTTGTAAACCTTTATGAAGGTGGAAAAGACTCTGGACTTCACCATGAGGTCCTTGACACCCACAGCGGATAGACGTTTGCCCTCAAAAAAGCCCATAGGAAAGACTTTCCATTGACCTGGTGGGAATATAAGTAACTCTCCCAAGATCTTCAACATTATATTCAGCTCTTAAAGTCTCAGGGGGCTGAAGACAAAACATTAAGTCCAAAAAAGATTATGTGGGAAAAAAGGATTTAACCCTATTGTATTTTTCATTGAGAAAATAAACCAAAGAAAAAGTAGAGGCATTGAGCACATTTTCTTGCTAAGCTTACTTTTGTTTATGTAATAAATAACTTTTGTCTTTCTAGGGTTAGTATGGAGGTTTAGGGAGCTTTTGTTTGCTCTAAACAAAGATTTTGTATCTCTAGGAAGAGATGGCATGAAGTTGGATCTCTGCTTAGATCCCTCGTAGTACATATCATCGCAGTGGAAAGATTTCTTTTCTCACCCATCGCTAGGTTCATAGCTGAAGCCCCCGTAACAAAAGACAGATTAACAAGAGAAGAGCATGTGAATTTATTTCATATAAGTTTGACGTGACACAGTGGCCTTGGAAAATGAAGACGCAAAGAAACTGGAAAATTTCTGTATCTTTATGTTTGATGAAAAAGTTGTGAGTATGATTGGACGAAGGAGGTATGAACTAATGGAAACGAGCTAGGGAAACAGTTTGCTAACAAGGCCTATTTGTTCAGATTCTCCTCTGTGTCCTTGTGAGACAAGGATGTGTCTTCAGAGACAAGGATGTGTCCTTCTAGCATAGAGTGGCCACCTCTCACGTGAGGGTCGTAGGACCTAATTCAGGGGAAGGTCAAAAAATTCTTTTCTAGTTTTTGTCACCAGCTTCAGGGGAGAAGGGTGGGAACAGGTCAGGAGGCCTTCCTGTTTCTGTAGTTTTCTCAAATGCCAAAGTGTCATATTTTGGGATAGCACGTCCTGAATCTCGTCAGCTGTAACCGCTTTTACTTCTCATCCTGCCATGGGACTCCATGCCCCTTGAAGGCCATCTCTTCTCATCGGTGAACCCCCACTTCCAAACACAGTGCTTGGCATCATGGCCCATAATATGCGTTGAATGAATATTGGTGACCAGAGGTGGAAATTTTCTCAAGGTGAGACTCTAAAAGAAACTATAAATATATGAAAATCAGTGGAATTGAGTATAGGCAAAACAATTCGAAGAAACTAGGATCACTAGTGGGAGAAAAAAAAAGTTACTACGGCTCAGTGCTAGGTAGAAGTTTCACTTTATTTCAGTAATCATCAAAACTTTTCATGCCTCACATAAAAACAAATCCCTCAAAGCACTGAAAAGTCACCTCTCTTCATATTGGCAACTATTTTCCAGTGGAACATATTTGCGTCATTTTGGGACGTCTGTCCTTCTTACGAAAGACGTGTTAGTGTTCCTTCCTATTTATTGATGTGATCTTAACACCTCAAATTGTAAATGAATTTTTTTCTATATTTAACCTGATACTTTGATCCTTTTGAATGGGTTTGTATTGGATACTCAGTTTTCTTACTTTTTATATAAATTCCTTGATTTATAGTCCAGAAATTTAGTTCTACCTTCAATTTCTTTTCTGTTAAAATACTTTTCAAGATGATTCCAGCTTCCCTGTACTGAGGAGAAATGCAAATTTGAGTTCTTAGATTGTTTTTTTAAATAAATACCTGAATTTCTTCTTTCCTTATTTTAATTGGGAAATAAACAAAAATTCTCTGCTTAAGCACTTTGACATGATTGATTCTGTAAGTTAATTCTTTGTCATGAAATAAAATCACCTTTAGAAAATAACAGGAAAAATAATAG
Organism: Avahi laniger; assembly: GCA_963575035.1. Lineage (NCBI taxonomy): Eukaryota > Metazoa > Chordata > Mammalia > Primates > Indriidae > Avahi > Avahi laniger. The sequence continues at coordinate 44,484 of CAUYSK010074095.1, read as the reverse complement.
ATGGAAGGGTGTTTATTCTCCAATATTTTTACCAGGAGCAAGGAGGAAAATAATTTCTGCTCCCCCTCCCCTAAAGTAACAGCTGTTTCTCTCAACAAAAGACAATGCTGCTGCTCTTGAGCATCTAAACCACCTTAAAATGCTTCCTTTTCCCATTTTGCTCTTGCTCTCTCCTCTAACATTTGTGAACTTTCCATCTGGCAAAGTGGATGAGGATCTCTTTGGGTATATCTTGTAAATATCGACTAGAATATTATAAGTGATAAAATGTCACAGTTGTCTAATTCCAAAGGCTTTAATGCTTCCCCTGGTCTTGGACTGTGGCCTCATATGTGTAGTTGCAAAACCATCCTTCTTCCTGTGGAGCTGGAATAATTTACAGTTTCTTTCCTGCATTTCAACCCTCAATGTATGCAGCAAAGCACAGTATCAATGAGGAAAAATCAAAGAAAAGAAAAGAAAAAGGAACAAGGAAGGAAGGGAGGCAGAGAGGGAAGAGAGAGAGAGAAAAAGGAAGAAAAGAAGGAAGGAAGGAAGGAAGGAAGGAAGGAAGGAAGGAAGGAAGGAAGGAAGGAAAACATTTAACCTGGAAAACAATGACTGTTTTCTCTGCAGGGTGATTGAACACAAAACAAATCAACATTAAGGGAAATTTTCATCTAAATTTAAGGAAGAGTGTGTGGAAACCACCAAGGGTAACTAATTGTCAGTGGGCTTGAGAAATGTTAATAGATCTCATAGAAATCCTTAAAAATTCATTCAGGTTCTTGGTATTTAAGAACCACAACAAAAGGAGGAAGCAAAGGTAAGAGAAAATATCATCTAAAAGATTTTTAAATGTAGAAAAATATCTGAAAACAATATTTGACTAACTTCTGGTAAAATTTGAAAGCACATATCACCTGAAAAATTATAAGAGTGAAATGCCACAGTAAATGTTCCCACTGGTTTTTACTCAAAACTACTATGCAGACATAGAGAAGCAACTCGGTCCTAAGACAAGCACACCTGGTATGTTAGAGGAACTTAAATGGTACTGGATCGAATGAAATAGAATTGCTAAATCATCACATTGGCCAATAACTCTGACAAATTTCATTTTCTGGATATTACACATAAACATAAGATTAAGAAATGGTTATGTTAAAGACAAAGTTTCCATCCATAGAACTAAAAGATTTGCCCTCAGATCACAAACTGTTTTGTAAAGTAGAATAAAAACGTTCCTACAACTCTTCCTAAATTTCTTTTTTTAATATTATCCTTATGAACATTGCCTCTTTTTTCAATGAATTTTCCCATCCAAGCAAAGTGAAAAATTGAGGGGATTCAGATGAAAACTGGTATTTTGCCTAAATTATCTGAAGAAGGGTCTTAAACTTTTGCTTTGCTGCGGTTACATAGACTTCTTCTCTATGCGCTAACGGCACTTGCATCTCTTAAATTATTTTAATCCCGAGTAATTTAAATCATCCATTCTTCTTTAAAGATTAGGAAATTGATGCATTCATTCTTTCATTTAACACATATGTTTTAAGGCGGATACTTTACTAAATGTGGAGGATAAAAAGATTAATAAGATTAATGTGATTCAGTCCTTACCCAAGAGGAACTCACAGAGACACATAGATTTTTGTGCAAAAATATATAAACCATGGTATGTTCTATAATAAAATGCAACGGAGATCTATGGGCACACAGAAGCCTGGACAGGTCTGTGCCGTGGTTAGATGACAGAATATGTTGCCAGTGCTGTGCTTGGGTGGACAGAATTGAGGTCAAACTAGACACCCACCCCTTGACAGCAGCCACTGCCCACCTGTAGTGAAATGGGCTCTGGCCAAGTGCCTATAAACCATGGGACAAATAGTGAGAAAGATTCTCTCCTTGACCAAACCCTAGTCTGACTCCTCTGAGCTGCTTTTCAACCAGGCCTCGCCCTCCAGACCCTGAATCCTGCTAAGTCAGAGTAGCCAGAATCTCCCCACCCTTGATATCTGATCTGATCACTTTCCTCAATTCTCCCAGCCATTTCCAGGTGATATCTGTTCAATCTGGCCTGCCTTTGGCAAGCCTCCTGGTGAGTCCCCCACACCCCTGATGTTTCCTCTTGTAACTGTCCATCCACTGACCCCCATCCTTGGCTGTCAATCTCCACTTCTCCACACTATGTTTGGAGCTGAGCCCAATCTCTCTCCCCTACTGCAAAGCCCTGTTGTGGTAGTCCCTACACCTGTCAAGATAGTCCCCCTGAATTAAGTTGCTTTTCTGTTTTAATAAGCATCATGATTGATTTTTTTTCTTCATCAATGAGCTGGACCACTGTGATGTAATGAAAAACAGATTTGGTCTTTGACAGTGGTTCCTGGCACAGAGCTCCTAAAACCCTTGGGATTTCCTGGGTGACAAGAGTGTCTTCTGTTGTTGACAATGAGCCCCTTTCCACACCTCTGAGTTTACGCTAATGAGGGGAGTGCTGGTGGGCCCCCAGACAGCTTCAGGATGGGGGCTGGTGGCCAGAGCAACCAACCATGTGATTAGAGGGTCAGAACTTTAAGCCCCACTCTCCGTACCTCTGGGATAGGGAGAGGGGCTGGGGATTGAGTTCCATCACCAATGGCCAATAATTTGATCAATCATGCCTACATAATGAAATTTCCATTGAAACCCCTAAACAATGGGGTTCAGAGTGCTTCCAGGTTGGAGAGCACATCACAGTTCAGCAAGGGTGGCACACCCAAGCTCACAGCTCCATGCCTCACACACGCTGACACAGTGCCATGTGTTTCGTTTCCATCTGGCTTCCTGAGTTGCATCCTTTACATAAACAGTAATAGTAAGTGAAGTGTTTCCCTGAGTTCTGTGAGTCGTTCTCATGAATTTCCAAACATGAGGGGGGCAGTTGTGGGAACCCCAAAATTTGTAGTCCCCAGGAAGAAATGTGGGTAGCCTGGGCACCCCATTTGGGGCTGGCATCTGAAGTGGGAGCATTTTTGTGAGGGCTGAGCTCTTAATCTGTAGCATCTATACTAACTCCAGGAGTTAGCATCAGAATTGAACCGAATTGTTGAACACTCAATTGGTGTTAAGGAATTGCAGAATTAATGTGGAAAATGCACCACGTATTTGGTGTTAGGGAAAAAAAACTTCTTAACCACACATAAGAACTTTAACAATTCTGTCATTCCAGAGTCAGTTCTATTTTTAAAATTGGAGAAATACTATGAACAGCTAAAGGCCTCCACACTAAATTGATTAGCCATTCCTCCTCTGAGATTTAGTATTTACCATTATATTGCAATTTTTTGTTTATTGGTCCATCTACCCCACAGGAACATGAATTCCTAGAAGGCAGGAATCAGGTGTGATTTATATTTGTCACATTATAGGCAATCAATAAATATTGGCTTAATGAAGGGAAAAAAATTCTAATAGAAATGATAATGTCTTAGCTCTAAGCAGAAGCAAATAATGATTTGCATAAACTTAACCTGTCCTGCAAACTATAATGAAAATTAATCTATAGAAGACTTGGATTGGCCACAGTAACTCTTTGTACCTGGATAGAACCCACAAGTCTATTTATAATATTTGAAAAAGGCACAGAACAGTAATTAAATTTACAATATGCTGAAAATTCCAAATGCTGATGAGGATGAGGAGCAACTAGAACTCTCATAAATTGCTGGTAGGAGTTTAAAATGGTATGACATCTTTTCAAAATAGTTTGTCAATGTCTTATAAAGTTTAATGTGCAGTTGCCATAAGACAGCAATCACAATCTTAGGTATTTACCCAAGAGATATGAAAACATATGAACACATAAATACTCACCTGCAAATATAGCAGCTTTATTGATAATAGCCAAAACCTGGGGGTGGGAGGGAATCTAAATTTCCAACTGGCAAATAAATTGTGATACATTCATATAATTTAATTCTACTAAGCAATAAAATGGAACAAACTGCTGATACAATCAACAACGTGGATAAATGTCAAAAATATTAGGCTATGTGAAAAAAACAAAGCATAAAAAGCTACACACTGCACGATTCCATTCATATGCCATTCTAGAATAGAAAAAGGCAACACTAGGAATAGAAAGCAGATGGGTGGCCATCAAGGGCTGGCATCAAGGTTGTGGACTGACTGCCAAGAGACAGGAGGAATTTGGGGGTAAGAGAAATGTCTGTATCTTTGTTGTGCTGGTAGTTAAGCACTATATACATTTATGAAAACTCATTGACCTAATCATTTGAGAAGGGTGACTTTCACCATTGCAGGGGAGAAACTTCTTTCCTCACCCCTCGATAGGTTCATGGCTAAGACCCATAAAACAAAAGAAAAGACAGATGAACAAAGGAAAAGCATACAAATTTATTTCATATAAATTTTACATGGCACGGAGCCTTCAGAAGTGAAAACCCCTCAAAATAGGGAAACCTGCATATTTTTCTGCTAAGTCTGAGAAAGAAGTGGATAGTCGTAGGGAAATATGATTGGAGGCCAAAGGGGTTGGTATAATGTTAATAAACTGGGGGAACTTAGCAAGGCCTGCTTGTTCAGATTCTTCTTGGCATTTTTTTGTCTTTGATGATAAGGATGTTTCATTCCTCAGGCTATAGGGAGGGTAGCTCTGGAACGAAGGCTTTATGACCTACTTTAGAGGACAGGAAAATTCTTTTATGGCCTGCTTCAAGGGAGAAGGAGAAGGGGAAGATGAGAGAAACCTTCCTACTTCTCCAGTTTCTTCCAATGCCAAGGTCCCATATTCTGAAGTAGCATATCCAGAACCCCATCACCATATGTAAATTATACCTCAATAAACCCTGACTTTGAAAAAATAACAATACATTATTCGATCTTGCTATTAAGTTGAAAAAATTGAGACTGACATGTTTTTCTTTTTTTTTTCTTTTTTTTTTTTTTTCCCCGTTACATATTTCCTGGACATGGTAGGAATCCCCAATAGTGGGAATTTCTAACTTTTTGGGTGTTAACCTGAAATTGAAGTTAAAAATTCTTTTTACTTTATCATATCTTTGTCACATTAAAAAAGACACTGTAGGGGGTAGAAGCAATTAAAGTAAATCTCCTTAATATTTTTGTTACTTGATACTTTATTCTAGTAAATAAAACCAAAATATTACATCTTTAAATGCGACATCATAATCGACCACGGTCACTACTCACACCAGCTGAGTCCATCCATAAGCAGGAGTCACTGAAGGAATCTCAGACCCACAGTAACTGTGGAGTGGTCTTGGCCAGAGTCTCTAGCATTACATAGCACCCCCAGGAAGCATAGTCACCCTTTAGAATTCACCTTTAGCTGTTTCATTTACCTGGAAACTACCAGAATTTCTCAACCAATATTTCCAAGACAGACAAAAGGGAAACCTGGGTTAGAAACTAAAATAGCCCTAACCATTGTTTTGATGAACTAAGGGTATCAACTTTTAAATATTATTAATCCTTAGGACCCCAAAACAAGAGTAGAATATATTCTAAAGAAGGGAGCCAGGGGGAGAGAAAAAGAAAAAGAAAGCAAGAAGAAAGGAAAGGAAAGGAAAGGAAACACAGTGAAAAGGATATGGTTTGCTCCAAGTGGAAAAATACTGCTTCAGATTCTAAATAATGGCCTGAGAGAATTCATGCTTCTCTGAAAATCTGAACACACTCTCTATATTTCAGAATTAATTGGGAAAGGAGGAACATGGATACTTGAAACCCAGTAATAATGATGTGTCTTACCATCATTTATGTCCCTGTCCCTGACAGATTTTATAAGAGTTATTAGCAAGTTAAAATAAGATGATAGGCTTTTCATCTGATCCTCTCCTTTGTCCACACAAAACAGACCATTTATTTTCCTCAAAGCCAAGTTTCCTTTCTGATTGTGCCATTTCTGCCAATTATATGATTATTTAAAGTGGTGCAATCTCTGATTCTTCCCACCCTGAATTCCAGTATGCAGTCAGCTCTCCAGGACACCTCGCACAGCCGCCCCAACACCTTCGTCACAGTTCACCCAGGGCAATGCCACCATCTCTCGTTTGGCTGCCTTGTCTCGAGTTTTTGCCTCTCTCAGTCCATTTAACCATTGCTTCTAGTATCAATCTTTTTCACAAAAACAATTCGTGCAGGTCAGTCACCTACAGAGAAATCTCCAATGGCTCCTGACTGCCAAAAGTCAAAACATATTTAACAGATTGAAACCTAAAGACTACTATTTACTGCAATCTACTATCTCCAAAATTTTGCCATCACTGAAATTAATCCTCTATTCCAAACTAGTCTATTCTTCTCTCAAGAACATGCTATATTCATTACCCCATAGGACCCTTTGGAAAGAGATTTTTGCTAAGGGGAAAAAGCGCTCAGAACCAAGCTGGCTGAACTTACTAAAAACATCCCCACTGATTCTTTTCTCTGTGGAGGAACTGCCCATTCTTCAGTGCTGAGCTGCAGCCCCAGGTGTTCAGCTAAGCCTGGCCCTCACACGCCTCAAGGTGTTCTGCCCTCAACAACTGGGGCTCGATAATAAAAACCATAACATTCATGAAAGAAGTTGAAGAGGACCCAAGATATTCCTTGCTCATGGATTGGAAGAACCAACATTGTTAAAAAAAAATCCCAGACCCAAAGCAATCTACAGATTCAATGCAATCCTCATCAAAATGTCATTGACATTCTTCCCAGAAATAGAAAAAATAATCTTAAAATTTATATGGAACCACCAACAACCCAGAATAACCAAAGCCATCCTGAGCAAAAAGAACAAAACTGGTAATTTGACATTACATGTCAAATTATATTACAGAGTTGTAGTATCCAAAACAGCATGGCACTGGAGTAAAAACAGACACATAGACCAATAGAACAGAATAGAGAACGCAGAAATAAATCCACACATCTACACTGAACTTATCTTTGACAAAGGTGCCAAGAACGTACAGTGGGGAAAGGACAGTCTCTTCAATAAATGGTGCTGGGAAAACTGGATATCCATATGCAGAAGAGTGAAACTAGACCCTTATCTCTCACCATATTCATATAACCAAAATGGATTAAAGACTTAAGTCTAAGACCTGAAACTATGAAACTACTATTAATAAAAGAAAACATTGGGGAAATGCTTCAGGACACTGGTCTGGGCAAAGACTTCTTGAGTAATACCCCCAAAGCATAGGCAACCAAAGCAAAATTGGACAAATGGGATCACATCAAGCTAAAAAGTTTCTGTACAGCAAAGGAAACAATCCACAAAGGGAAGAGATAACCCACAGAATAGGAAAAAATATTTGCAAACTGCTTGTCTGACAAGGGGTTAATAACTGGAATACACAAGGAGCTCCAATAACTTAATAGGAAAAAATTTAAAAATCCAATTAAAAAATTGGTAAAGGAACTGAATAGACATTTCTCAAAAGAAGACATACAAATGGCCAGCAGGTATATGAAAAAATACACAACCTCATTAGTCATCAGAGAAATTCAGATCAAAACTACAATGAGATGTCATCTCATTCCAGTTAAAATGACTTTTATCAAAAAGACAGGCAATAACGAATGCTAGCAAGGATGTGGAGAAAGGGAAACCCTGGTACATTGTTGGCAGAAATGTAAATTAGTGCAACCACTATAGAAAATAGCATGGATGTTCCTCAAAAAAATGAAAATAGAGCTGCGATATGACCCAGCAATCCCACTGTATATCCAAAGGAAGGTAATTCAGTATATTGAAAAGGTATCTGCACTATCATGTTTATTGCAGCACTACTCACAATAGTCAAGATATTGAATCAACCTAAATGTCCATCAACAGATAGCGACAGAGTAGTCACCTCTCCTCCCATAGATATGGAAAGGAAATATTGAGAGTGGGGAATATGTAACAGAGGGAATGGCCTGGGGAAAAAAGGGCAAAAATATTTTCTATCTCTTTAACACACCCTGATCTCCATTTGGAGAACTAAAGCCTGCATCCCTGCCTCAGGCCAGTGGTTGAAAGGGACAGTAAGTCTTTGTTATCTGTGCAATAAGAGATGGCCCAGCCCGACCTGATAAAGGGAGGTTCTGGGTAAAGGTCACAGAGATTGTCTTTAGGAGATGGGATGATCAGAATCATCAACTGTAGTTGAACAGCATTTGCCTGAAGCTGAGAACCCATCTTTTAAAAGCTCAGTATTTCTGCTTATTATTAGGACAATGGCATTTCAGACAGGAGTCTCCATTCTCCTCCTTTGCCAGCAAAGTAATAAACTTCTCTTTCCTTCTTCTCAAACTATTTGTTCTCGTTCTTCTGATGCAACCTCGAGGACAAGTGCTGAGCTTCTGGTAACAGCCTCAATGACTGGCCCTGCAAACCTAAAGATTTGAAAATACCATCACTCTGAAGGTGACCTAATGAGCAGGCCAGAAGATTTGGTCTCATCCTGCATATGAATATTCTCTTTATTGTGCCTTCATGCCTCAGAGGAGTGGGTTTAGTTCCATAAAGCTCTCTAACTAGTGAAAATCAATTTTCTGGCTGACCAAGAAGATAAAGAGCTGATTGGCACATATAAAGAATCACCTATACCATGAAACAAAATATCTTCAAAATGATTAATTTGTTAGTCAGATATTTAGTTTGATTAAATATTTTAGATGAATTAAAAGCACACTCCAGTTAACTTCCTTCTTACTTGATTTTTCCCCAAGCTATAGCTGTAGCTATGAGACATGCTGATTGGATTTATTCTCTTTTGCTGAACAGAACTGCCAAACTTTACTAGACACTTAAGCGAGAAGAAAATAGGGTATTTTGAAAGCACTGGAAACAATCAAATATTTGCTCTGGCAAAGAAAGAACTTTTTACCCAAAATAAAATAATCTTTTAGTACTAACTTCAGAGCCAGCTGTGTGTCTTTGGTGCCTTTGCCGCTTTCTTCTTCCTACTCTCTTTCCACCGCTCCCCACCCCAGACACACACACACACACACACACACACACACACACACACACACACACACTTTCTCCATGGGTTGGCAATGAAACAAGACAGAAAATAAAAATGAAGTTTTGAAATATGTCATCTCAACAGTATGTGTCACTACAGAGAAAGGCGGGTGGTGGAGACAGAAACTGTGCTACCTTTCAACTTGAGACTTCATCATCATGGGTGGATCTGGGAGAAGATGCTCCCTGTGGCCTACAGGAACACCAGGAAACAGTCAGTCTCAGTGAGCATGCTGAGCTTCAAGCTGCGTTAGTCTGTCTGAGCCTTTTTTCTCTCTGCACATAAACATTTAGTAAAGAACAAGATTGAAAGGAAACAAACCAGGCTGTGATGGTCCAGTCTGTCATTTGGCTTTTCTTGCAATCAGTTCGAAAATGGGATGAGAAACTCTTTCTTTTTTTCAAAACGTCAGTAAAAACAAAACAAAACAAAACAAAACAAAACAAAAAACCCCAAAAAAACAGGGGTCTCTCCAGGCTCTCAGAAGAACTGCAGTGCCTGGCGTGGTAAATTATAGGAAAGGTATACATAGTGGCTCAGCGTCTCCAAGAACAAAGCCACGGGAGGTTTTTCACAAGGGAAACCACAGGGGGAATATGAGCAGATTATAGAGCACAAAGGATATTACAGCCTCAAAAATGTTTTTGAGCACCGAAACAAGTAACATGAGGATAGAGTGGTTGAAAGGTTAGGAATCTACTCTTGATTCTTAAACATGTGATACAGTCATGTGCTGCACAAGGACGTTTAGGTCAAGGACAGACCACATGTACAACAGTGGCCCCGTAAGATTGTGATGTTGTATTTTTACTGCATATTTTCTGTGTTTAGATATGTTTAGAGACACAAATACTCACCACTGTGTTATAACTGCCTACAGTATTGAGTACAGTAATATGCTGCGTAGGTTTGTAGCCTAGGAGCAACAGCTACACATATAGTCTAGGTGTGTAGTAGGCTGTACCATCTAGGCTTGTGCAGGTGCACTCCATGATGTTCACACAGAGATGAAATCGCCTAATGATGCATTTCTCAGAATGTGTCCCCGTCACTAAGCAACACATGACTGCATATAAGCTGTAGTGTGAGACCGATATGTCTTTGCCGAAGGTTAAATTCACCACTGTCCAATGGAGCACAGCATTCCAAGAATTAATTTGTAAAATCCCTCCTAATAGCAAGTGCTCTGTATTTCTAATACAACTTGGCCTTTGCCTCTGAGAAACGGGTACTTCACAAACTCCCATTACAGACATTTCTAAGGCCATGTGCTCAGATAGCCAAGAACACAGCTTGTATCAATTCATATCAATGAGGAAAGGGGTTTTGCAGCTCAACTGAAACTGGATGAAGACTGAAGGGATTAGAGGTAATACAGTACTCTTCTCAGACTCTTGGACCAGGAAAAATCCCTCTCTGTTGTACAAAGATGATGAGATAACGGGAAGGCCAAAAAGCCACTCTGACTCCCCTGCTTGAAGGCAGCTGTCAGACAGCCAGATACCGTAGGCAGACTGTAATAGCAAAGGAATCACTATGGGCTAGCACTCCATCCAAAAGAGTCTTATGCTCTGCATAAGACATTGCCATTGATTAGACATCAGAGGAAATACTTCAGCAAGCATGTGCTTAAATAAAAGTACAAAAGTAAAAGAGAATGCATGGGCTTGAGAGAGAAGTCCTGAGGACAAATTTTAGGGCAATTTTCTATCAAGTAGGTCTATGAATGTAAATATAAAAAAAGAAAGGGAATAGGATAAAATAGGTAGAACAAAAAGGTGTTTAAATGATACATAGAGAAGAAAAAATTAGCCACAGGAGAAGTAAAAGAGGGAAAAATAAGGCAGGTACCTTGGTAACATTAATAATACTGCTGAAATGAGGGGCCCTGGAAGCTGTACAAACACAGCAGATACTGATAAAGACAGACACGTTACAGAGTTAAGCCCAAAGAGACAAACCAGAAGACGACTACTTCACCCTGTGAGTCTATAGTCATTTTGGTAGCTAAAAAGTCTGGTTAAAATACCCAGAAATCCATGTAGCTTCTGATTCTAAATTTTACTTTTATGATGAAGAGGCAAATGAAAAGAAATTAATGCAGAATTTAATGAAGGGAACACATGGCGCACATGGCAGACTCAGCCAAAAATCTACATCTAAAGCGCAGGAGAATAAATGGTGCTGGTGAACCTGAGACAGCAAGGAAAGTTTGGATTTTCCTCTGTGTACTGAGGCAGAAAAGGCGTGCAATAACAGATTTAAAATGTCAATCAAAAATAGTGGAAAAATGTATCACTGGTAAATGTTAAGATCCAATCAGAAAAATAGGTCACCCCAGGGATGTTAATAGGCACACCAAGCACTGTAACTGAGAAACTTTCGTAATCTTAGTAAAGTGCTTTTCAATTCTAGAGGTCAAGGTGCATTTTATATTTAGTATAATATGCGTGCATATCTGTGCAAGTATAATTGCCTTATAGATATCATACCTTATGCTCTTTTCCTATAAAATAGGAGACAGGCATAAAAACAAGGACTCTAAAAGACTTAGCCAAGGGCTCCCAAGTGGCAATTGGTGAGGGGCTTGGGAGGACAGAGATTAGGAAGGGAAATGACATGTAATCTGACACAAGAGATTAAAAATGGTAGGTAACATTAAAGAAGAGTCATTAAGGAGATATATTTATTATCCCAAATTGGAAAAGGATGCCAAATATCAAAATATCCATAAAAGAGAAGCCAATCTTATGATGAAGTGCTGTTTCCCATGCAGGACTATAATGCTTTTTGCTTTTCATCCCTTCCCTGGTGGTCTCTTGAACACATTCATTTCCACTTCCCCATTCTGCCCTCCCAGGGGCCAACCAGGGGAGGAAGGCTAGAACTGTACCCTGTGTATTTGCAGAACAAGTAGCCACTTCTCTTTCTCTTTGTCCTGTTTTTTCGCAGTGTTTGTTCAGACTCCTGACTACCCACCACCAATCACAGGCGTGGTGCACAGCCTCACAGACTGATTATAGCCATACCCACTAATGCATGCATTGTGCTCTGTATAACAATAAATATACTAAAGTACTTATATTCATATAAATGTTATGTTCACAGTAAATAAGATATCAATAGGAATAGCTTCCCAAATCTGTAATATCACATCATAAATTACATCTGCATTTTCCCTTGTTACTAGTTATTTTCAATGTTCTTTTCATTATTTCAATGAGTATTTGTGTCAGTATTAGCATTAGTGTTAGTATTCCTATTCTCTTATAGTGCTCAAAGCCAGGCTTTCAGAGTCAGACATATCTGTGTTTCAATCCATCACTGCTGCTTTTTAGCTATGTAGCCTTGAGCAAGTTGTAGAATCTCTTAATTCTTAATCAGTTTCCTCATCTGATTTTAGTTCAGCCAGTTGTAATAAAAATTAAATGAGATAAGCAAAGGACACCATTGTGCCTGTCACCTAGTGTGCATGAGTGTCTTAACAGTTAGCTTCTTATTTTCTCCTTTCCCAATTTTGATGGACTCTCTCCTAAATCGTGCAGTAAGAATCACTCTGGTATTACTGTGAGATTTTCAGCAGTGTCTCCCCAGTGGAAGATAAACTTCAGCAGTTAAGATGCTTGGTAAGGTAAAACAGAAGGTTGACTTGAACGAAAGTTGTGCAAAAATCCCCATAGTGGAAAAATAAGACCAGGGAAGAAAGTCCTAATTAGCCAGCACTACGATGATGTATCGTGAGTGTCAAAAGTGAGTAGCAAAGTCAGTACTATTTCTGCTGCTGAGATAGCCAGGCTTCAGGAAGGGCCGTGTTCCCCAGTAATTTAATCTGAAAGACATAAATCTTGACTGAAAAGCTCTGTGCATCAGTAATGTAGAGAAATGCCCACATTCTAGCAAGGTTTCCATGATAAAAGACAGGTTTTCATACATATGAGATCAGGAAAAACAATTATCAATCAAAGACAGTCCCCTTGATACCTGTTTGAAGTGAAATTGAAGGTCGGCAAAAGCCAGGAAAAAGAGAGACTGGATTGTCTCTGCAATGTTGAGGAGCTCATCACCAGAAATTCTGTCTTACAGAGTTTCAGCTGCATGTGATTTTGAAACATTAATGATTAAACGCCTGCCAGACAAAGAAAGAAAAAGGATGTCAGAAATCAAAGACAGATATAAGCGTATCATTGGCATAAAATGGAGGCTGACATCATCATGATGAAAAATCAGTCCAGGGCATAAGTATGCAAACTGCAATAATGGCCAAACACATAATCTCATGGTGCTTTGGAAGACAGCACTGGCAACTGGTGAAAACAGGGTGATCTGCAGCATCTGATTGCCAGAGAGCTGGGAGTTCACAGAACACAAAGTCAGGCACCCCAGAGCAGTCCTTTGCTATGCAAATAACACACCACACTCATCCAAATTCACTCTCCAAATCAAGGTTATCTGTAATTCCTCTGTTGCAGCCTAAATGGCTATAAAAGCTTAACCACATCACCTAACCAATGACCATATGGGCCATTTGAGCATCAAATAAATTTTGCCCCCAACTCACCACTCCTACAGCATCACTCAAGGCCAGTGAGGTCTGGGGACCTCAGAAGTTCCAATATGCACCCAGTGACTCATCTCAGAGCAGTTGTTTCTCCCAGATAATTGAGTTAAGTTTTACAGAGAATCAGAAAACTTAAATTGTTAGCAGCTACTAGACTATTAAGATTCTCACTATACAGTTACTTTCTTGAGATCCCAGATCAGATTTCATTAAATTTCTGTATTTTCCAATTTTCCAGAATTTTTTTCCTGGTGGTTTCTCAATTAAGATTAAATGGGGAGCTCAATAATAAAAAAAAAAAAAAGATTAAATAAGGAATGAAGAAAAGAAGAAAGGGAAAGAAAAGAAAGGAGGGAAGAAATGAGGAGTGGAAGAAAGGTAAAAAAAAAAAAATTAAGTAGCATGCCAACTCTCAACCCTAAAATTCAGACAGTGAGATATAAGAAAATCAAACTGGGCTTGCTGAATTAGTCAGTGTCATGCTCACTAGCTGCTATAATAAACAATCCCAAAATCTCAGCAACTGAACACAATAAAAGTTCGTGTCTTTCTCATGCAAAGTCATTGTCTCTTCAATGGCCCTGCTTGGTGGGTCTCTTCCAAGTGGTAACTCAGAGATATGAGCAGCTTCCATATAATAACGCTGTCTTCTGGAACATATAGGTTTCTAGTCCCCACAGAAGGAAAAGAGAGAGTAGTATTCCAGCCAGGCCAAGGCATATATCAACTGCACCCAGACACCATTGGCTGCAGCACAGTAACCACATGGAGTGTGAGGAACGTAGTCTTTGCATGTTGCCAGGAAGAAACAGATTGGAGAGCCACACATGTGGCAAAGCAGCATATGTTCTCAGGGAGCAGACAGGGAAGGCTTTGAGAAATCTGGAACAAGGCATGCTAGGCAGAGGAAACTACACAATCCCAAGCTTGGAGGGGACGTGTGCAGGCGGCGCTAAGGCTGCAGGTTAGACAGATCTGGCCAAGGCAGTATTCAAGTAGCTGAAAAGAATGAGAAAAGACCAGATTAAGTAAATTACACAGATTGGAGAGCATATGCAATGCCAACTAAGGAGCTTTGACATACCCTTACAGGTAACAAAACACCTTTGTCTGTAGCCCCGGGCTCTGAGCAGTGGACAGTATGAGGGATCTGTATGGCTCATGGAAGAGGAGCAGCTACGGGCAGCGGGAAACCAGGCAGGCCCCCTTCACGGAGCCATGTACTCATCCTGGTTCCAGCACTTCACCATGTGTGTGAATTTGGACAAGCCCATCAAGTCCTGCATGTCTCAGCTGATTCATCTGTAAAATGCAGAAAATAATAGTTAATGTGTAAGAAAACTGTGAGGACCAATTTGTAAAACATGTGAGAGAAGAGTAAAGCAACAGAAAAACAAGTGCAGTTGTGGGCCGCAGTCCATGGACAATGAGCGGTCCAGAGTCTTGTTATGAAAGCAGAAGCAACAGCAGGGCACAACGGATAAATTAACAAGATTCCGAAACGCAGAGACACGGAACATAGACAGTAGAAAGGAATCAAAAATGGCTCAAGTTTTTGAATCTAGGTAACTGAAAATGATAGTATCACTGAAAGAACAGCAGCACATATACTAAAATTGAAATGATACGGAGAAGATACGCACAGTAAAAACATATATTTAAAAAAAAAAGAAATAAGGTAGTTGGATGGGGGCCCTCTCAATGGAGAGGACAAGGAGCTCAATTTTGGACAAAGCAATCTGAACTGAAAGCAAAAAAACCAACTGTGCTGTCAAAAGTAAGAGACGCCCAAGCAAAGTTCAGGAAGTCATTGCCACTTAAGATCAATTTAGGATCAATTCACATAGAAAGAGTTAATTCAATATGTAAACACTACTGTCCCTTTCAGAATTTTGGATTACTCTAATGTAGATTTAAATTAACTGCAAATAATATTTTTTATCATCTAGGTATATTTATCTTTTTTTTTTCTAAGTATGAACACTACCAAATGTATTTGAGAAGCAGAAAACCAAACCAGTCCTCAAGCCTTTCCTCCAGCAAAACATTTCTGTTGACATAACTAACTCAAGTCAATGTGCAGGGTTCAGTCCCTGCGCCAATCCTTGGAACCTTCTAGAGCCCTAGGAGACGCAGATCACCTCACAATGCCACCCAACTTCCTTGGATGTTTTCAGGTGTGGGGGATCCAGGCCTGCAGTTTGTCCCCCCATCCCCTGCCCCTGGATATCTGTTTTATATCTTTTTTTTTTTTCTTTTTTTGGTAATGGCTCTGTCTTATTTCTGCATGCTCCAGAGCTGGCTGGGGAAGGGGTGAGGGAGCCTCAGGGTGCCTGGTGGGGCACAGCAGCGGCCAGAGCAGACAAGTCTCTACTATGGGGTCACTGATTCCTGAAATTTCCAGTCAATGACAGAGCTAGATGGTATGGTCTGAAGTGTAGGTTTGAAAATAAGAGCAAATAAAACAGAAAGAAAAAATAAGGCAAGAAAAATGAGATGCAAAAAATAAAAAGAAATTTCCCAGGATTTTTCAAACTTTTGTTAAGCATCCAAATTCCAAGACATTCAACAGAACAAAACTTTTTCACAGCTATTTGTGCCTTGGGCTTATTTCCTAATTCAACACTGTAATGGGATCAAGTTAGTAAAAGCCTACAATGGAAAAGTAAAGTATAATGCAAATTGATCTCTCGCACTGTAGCTAATTTATCTTCTAAAACATTTGCGAAAACTCTCTTTTCATTGACTCCGAATATTGTCTATATGGGTGCTTAGTATCAAACTGTGAAATGGCTTTTGAATGTGAAAAGCAGCCATTCATCTTAGGAGAGGGAAGGCAACAAAGCAGATCTGTGCAGAGCACTTAACACAGTGCCTGGTGCAATTTAGGAGCTTCCCTTCTCTGTCTTATAAACAAGACATGGAAAAGAACAGCTTGATTCTAGAAAAGCTTATATTCAAATGAGAGGTTCACTCAGCCTTCCTCTCAGCTTCCTCTGCATGCAGTATTTGGGAGATGCCTATGCCCGAAGAGAGGGTTGGACTGGGCTGAATCCGGGACAATATGGAGCAGACCCAGCTGGGAGCTAGAACTAGAGCCCTGCGTCGGCAGGGACTGTTCATGGTGGCCTGGAGTAGACAGTACCTGAATGGCTGAATCCCAGTCCTGTCAGACCAGGTAAGGCTGAGTTACAGTCGGAGAAAGAAAGCAAAACACAGCACCACGTCTAAACAAGGGATATCGCCAGAAATGGCAGGCGAGTCCAAGGCTGAGCACCAGGCAGAAGCGGGAACACCACCGGGCAGGTGGGAAACAAAGTGAGAACATCACAGGCATGTCCCCAACGTGTCGTCATTTCTCAGAGGGCACGAAGATGGGGGATCAGAGCGGACGAGAAGAATCCCTTAAAACTTGTTGAATCTGAGACATGGAGAAGCTCACCAAATGGATGGTCTCTGTGATGTGTTACGTTTCCCAGAGGACACAGGCACACAGGGTGGCACAGCCCAAGGGCACTGGAGGCATTTAGACCAAGGGTTGGCACACTTTTTCCGTAAAGGACCAGAGTTTAAATAGTTTAGGCTATTTTGGGCCAAAACACAAAATCAAAGATATTATGTAGGTACCAATAAAAGAAGAGACAAAATGAACTTCCACAAAGTTATTCTTATCAAAATTCAAAATAATATAGCACAATCATTTAGTATCAAACTGTGACATGGCTTGTGAGTATGAAAAGCAGCTATTCATCTTAGAAGAGGGAAGGCAACTGAGTCCATCTGTACAGAGCACCTGATTTTTTGTAATACGGGCCTACAAATGAGATCAATGGAATCCTTTGGGAGGCAGGTAACATTTTGCTCATTCGGGGTTCAAAGTTAGCTCCCACTAGGATCAGAGCAATCACACAAGTCCACCTGTGAAAACAGTTCCCAACCGTGCTGCCCCACGTACACGACTGCCGTCGGGATTGGGCTGCCGTTTGCTAACACCTGGTCTAGACTCATCTGCCTGTTTTATAAATAAGGAACCTGACTCTCAGAGATTTAAAGATTGCCCAAAGTCACAGATCTTGCAAAAATGGGACAAGCACTTGATCCCACTTGGACATTTGTGTCCTGACTCCAGGACAATTCAGTCAAGTTTAAAGTTTGAGATTGATTGTGCTGGTTCATTTTATGTGTCAATTTGTCTAGGCCAAGGTGCCCAGATATGTGGCCAAACGCTACTCTGGGCAAACATAAACATATTCTGTTTCTGTGAGGGTGTTTTGGAGTGCGATTAGTACTTAAATCAGGGGACATGCATAAAGCAGATGACCCTCCGTAATGCGGATGGGTCTCATCCAATCTGACAAAGGCCTGAATGGAACAAAGACTGCCCTCCTCCTCCTCTGAAGGCCAGAGGAATTCTGGCCTTCAGACTGGAATTGCGACATAGGCCTTTTTCTGGCTCTCCGTCCTGATGGTCTTCGAATTTGAACTGCAATGTTAGCTCTTTCCTGACTCTCCCGCCTGCTGGCCTACCCCATAGATTTTGGACTTGCAGTCTCCATAATCACATCAGCCAATTCCTTTAGAGAAATCTCTCTCTCTCTCTCTCCCCCTCCCCCTTGTCCCTCCCCAACACACACACAGTTTCTCTGGTGAACCCTGAGTAACAACACATTGACCAAGATATTCATTTCATGGATAATGCTATGAAAAGAGAATCTAGACACACACACACACAAACACACACAAACACACACACACAATTGTGTGACAAAAACTATGTTAAGAAACACCTAAATCGATTATAATCCATAACACTTAATATATTTCACTCATATTTATTAACTGTCTACCAGATTGGAAATGTCATCGAGAGGGAGCCAGATCCGTCCTCGCCCTCTCGTTGCTTATATTCCAGTGGGAGGAACAGGGCAGAGGGGGGAAAAAAAGCATTGAGTACATCAATAATAAATACAAATCGGTGGAAGTGCTGTGTGAGAACACAAAGGGGACCGGCTGACAGAGGATGGCAGGAGGCCGAGGAAAGGCCTGTTGAGCTCAGGGCTGAAGAATGAGGAGTTCCTCACCAGGAACCCAGAAGGGCACAAAGTAGAAGCCGAGAAACAGCCCTGAGACCGAAAAGAGTTTAGAGTCTCCAAGCCCCGGGAGATCGGGCAATGGCGGAAGGACGGCGCAGGTGAAGTCGTCAGCAGAGAGCAGAACTTGGCTCCAGGTGGGGTGGGGCTGCAGGGGTGGCAATAGGGTGCCACAGCCCCCAGAGCTCAAACCCTCGGTTTCTACTCATCAGCACCAGATTCTATCTAAAAATGGATTGGAAGAGAAATTTCTAATTCGTATTGCCCATATGTGGGCTGGTTCGTGGGGAAAAGCACCCCTCACAGCCCACATTAAGCGCACGCAGGGCCCGCAGAACCCCGTGTCCAGGCCTCTCTCCCTGCATCAGTGAATCGATGGAGAGGAACCTTGACCCAAGTGTCACCTGGGCTTCACCTGGAGGCATCCAGCTCAAAGCCGGTCATTTCAGATTTTTAGGGAATTGTGACAAATTCAACTGTTTCTATTTGGCACCTAACTCAGTGCCTGGCATAGGGCAAAGGCTCAATGAATTTTATAGGCTGCTATTAAGGATTATTATATATAACTTAGCATTACTAGGGTTTTTTAAATAACAAACACATAGATAAAAGGAGTCAGTTTTTCGTGTGTCTGGATATGAACACACATATTTGTTCAGCTATTCTTCCTGGAGTTTATATCCTAGTCACTTTAACTCATCTAGGCTGTCTCCAAAATTACCTAAACCACACATTTGCAAGCAATATTCCAAGTGATGTGGTCTCACCTGGGAAATGTTTCACTGGCAGAGAGAAGCCCCCTCTCTGGGTTTTGGGGGTTACTTCTTGTGTTCCTTTCTCCTGTTTGTAATTCAGTAATGTTTGTTGGAAAAACCAAAGCAAATCTTGCAGAGCTTGGGGACATTCCTGTAAACCAGGGGATTTGCTTTGTGCAGTTGGGCTTTTCTCCATCCGTGAACAGCTACTGTCCCTTTCAAGACGGGTCACACTAGTAACTGTGGCCGTCAACACACCAGGAATGGATCTCCATGCGGCCACAGATGGCCAGAGGGCTGACTTTGAAAGCTAGACGACTCACTTGCAAAAACCTTCTGCTTCAGTTATTTGGGGTTTTATTTTTGGTTATTTATTGGTTTTATATCTCCTTTTGTAGCAGCCACGCCAAAAAACCCCAGAATGAATGAATGTAACGGTGAATGAACAAACATGTGGTCTCTAAAATAAGTGATTCTTTTGTTAGATCATATTTTAAAAGATCTCAAAGTCCTTTTTATGAACTGCGTTTATGGGGAAAAAGTAGCCCTTTGTATCAAGTTCCATCTCAGGGATATAGAACATACACACTGCGGGGGGAGGCATTTGAGAATACCAGCAGATAATATTTGCTAGAAAGTGTATGCATCTCTGCAATGTAATCACTCTTTAAATCTCCTTCACATCTCTGTGCGTCTTTGCCACAGGCAAGAGGGGTTCTATGGGAAAATCAAGTAAAGGGGTAAAATTTTATATCTAGGTAGATGTCATGCGGAAGAGTGTTAGCACACATAAGAAAATGATACAGGGCCAGACGTGGTGGCTCACCCCTGTAATCCCAGCACTCTGGGAGGCCGAGGTGGGAGGATCACTTGAGGTCAGGAGTTCAAGACCAGCTTCAGCAAAAGTGAGACCCCATCTCTACTAAAAAAAAAAAAAAATAGAAAGAAATTAGCCGGCCAGCTAAAAATAGAAAAAATTGGCCGGGCCTGGTGGCACATGCCTGTAGTCCCAGCTACTCAGGAGGCTGAGGCGGGATAATCCCTTGAGCCCAGGAGTTTGAGGTTGCTGTGAGCTAGGCTGACGGCACGGCACTCTAGCCTGGGCAACAGAGGGAGATCTGTCTAAAAAAAAGGAAAAAAGAAAGAAAGAAAATGATACAGGCCATAAGCTCAGCACCTACAGAAAGTGACAGGCTTATCAGGCCTCTCTTATCCAGAACACAGGAACAGGAAATCCCAGCTGATATCTGGATTACATGGAAAGCGTTCATTTGGCAACCAGCACCACAGCCACTGTCACCAGCAGCCAGATCAGAGAATGTATCACTGCTATGGCGCTTCCTTCTCAGGCGACAATAGGCGACAAAAACCTTCCCTGAGGAGACGAGCTGTGAGGCCTGTGAGTCCAGCTTCCGCTTAATCATCATGCCCAGAACCAACAGCTTTTGTTGACTGATCTGAAATCCCTTCATCACAATTACTAGAAATAGCCTCTAACCCGAAGAGGGTGCGTCCTCTTCCCAAAGCCGAACTGCCTGGCATTTTCCAAGCCGACTAGAAACCAGCTGTCCTGCCACTCACACCGATGCATGTTGCACTGCACATGCCGCCTGGTTTTAAACAAAAGAACCTCGAAATCTAGGAGAAGAAAGTGAAACAAGACCCCCTGGCAAGGTCGGGCGAGGGGCTTTGCAGCTAACCCGGACTGAGGCAGGGGTAAAGAAGGCATCGCATGGAGAGGCTGCCATCGTGGAGACAAGAAAGATTTGCGGCAGCTGCCTCGTAAGAACCAACTAGGAGAAGCCGCCCCCGAGGTGAGCAGGCCTGGACAGGGAAACTGCAGAGGGAGAGAAGAGGGAGGGGCCCAGCCACTCAGCGAGAGAAGCAAACCACAGGGCCTGCAGGTGTCTGTCTGGCTGAACCCACGTCGGGAAGCCTAACACTGCCTGTGTGGGGGCCAAGGGAAAGCCTCCCCTTCAGCCTCTGAAATGTCGACTCGCAAAAGGAGATTTATAGGACAAGTGGAACACGCATTTATTAACGTGCACACAGGGAAGAACCACAGAGCAATTGCCCCCAACCCTGCAGTGGCAATCAGAGGTGTGTATCCCATCTTAAGATCACCCAAAGAATGGGCGCTTGGACCCTGGGAGAACAGGCTATGGGGAGAGGAGCAGAGGAGGCCCGGCTAGCAAAGGCGGTCTCCTTAGGGAGACAACACCTCACAGGGAGCAGCCCCCAGAGAGAGTAGACGGCAACTGTTTCTTCAGACCTTTAAAGGTGTCAGACTCTCAGTTAATCTTTTCTACCTCTGGACAAGGGAGGGCCTCAGACAAATCCTGGCTGCATCAATGCAGATTCTCTACAGATGCAAATCTCCCCCACAAAAGGCGGCTTTGCAGGGCTTCTTCAGCCCGCGGCTTCTCTGAACAGCCATCTCAAAACATGTCCAGTATATTTTGGGGTGAGCGATTTTGGTTTCCCAAACCTGTGAAGGTGCATAGTTCTCACACAAACTCACGAGAGAATGTGGCTAATGGCATAGTTGAGCACTGAATGCTCAGTCCTGGGCTGTCTTTGGTCTGATCTCGATATTTAGGGGTTCTCCCTGGCCTTTTCTGATGTGGTATAAAACTTTGAGGTCCTATCACTAGAGTCGAATTGGGTCTTTCTAGAAACCAACTTTACTTTCAAACCTGAGAATATTTATAACAAAGCAGATCAAGAGATAATCTACCCAATTATCTCGAAATTTTTGAGGCATCCTAGACAAATGTCTATTTTCAAGTTTTCCTTTTGCCTTATTTCACTAAGTACGACCCTTCTAAATCACGAAATCAAGAGTAATCTAAAGAAAACGTGCTTTAAATCTATAGTAGAAAGAAGCTCTAATACAGGTCTAGTGAGTGAATTACTCCTTTTGGAGTATTTAGAACTTTGAGAGAGATGTCACAGGTTTTCAGACCCCACTGTATCATTTCTGTAAGGATGAGGCAAAGTACATCCTTCATTTGGTTTTTCCAAAAGTTTGGAAACTTACACAAGATCAGAAATTTCATGTCAAATGTTCCTGGGAACATAAATAACAAAAAACAAAGCAATTTTTTTTTTGAATTTGTGACCCAGGTTTGTAAACATAAGACATAAAACAGCATCCTTCTGGATATTATTTAGATATTAACTTAACATGTTATGAACTAGAAAAAGCCAGCATTGAATCTGGACGTTTTTGACTTTTTTTTCCGACTCATCTTTTTAAAGATTAAATCACAGAATTTTATTCTCTTCTATTTCCTCTAGGGAAAGCAATCTACCAGTGCTTTTCTGAATGATGTTAACAATATAAAGAAATATTGAAAACAATTAGAGGAAAATGGCACTTTGAACTTAGTGCAAAGTATACATCAACTCTCACAGGAAATCTCAGAAATGGTATTAGAAATTTTGGTCATTTCGTTTTTCAGAGAGCAGAACAGCATGTATTTATTTATTGAGTGCACTTTACAGGGAGCATAAAGAGCACACAAAAGGCTTCTTTTGTTTGTGATATGGATTTGCACTGTGTTCGGGAGATTTTCTTCCAAGTGCCTCATCACAGTTTGTCCAAACTTCTTGTAGGAAGCAACGGGGTCTCTACTTAAGCCTCTTGTGAACAGTTCCACCTGACCATGGTCGTGTTGCTTTGCCCCTGAGAATCAGAGCCCTGTGGATCCCGTTCTGCCTGATCTTCCCCCGGCCTCCTGTTCTTTCAGCAGGGCAGATGCCTCCCAGAAGGAAAGCAGATGCCAGGACCGTGGGGCCTCCAGAGCAGTGGCAGCCAAGCTGCAGGAGTGGGGAAGAGGAGGCTTTGCTCAGCCCGCCCCCCACGCAATGATGACTTTAATATAAGGAAGGATGCACACCGTGAATGTGGAAAATCATCCAGGCTCAAAGAGGGGGTTGCACGGCCAGGGAGCGCGGCCAAGCATTTGCGAGCTCTCTCTTCTGTGGACAGACAGCTGGCTGGCTCATTATTCCGCCTTTTCCATTGTTGGCAACGTGCCACCAGTGGAATGTTGTGCCCTGAAGGCTTCTGAGGTCTCTGCTGAGATGGGGGTCCCAGAACAAGCCTGTGAAGTTTTGCTTAGTCCCCCCAGACTCAAAGTCAGTTGTGCAGATTTCTCAGGCTGACTCGAGGCTTAGGGAGATGTCATATTTTTGCATCATTAATTTTTTTAAAAAATCATATTTACCAGAGCTATCCCGACCAATTTAGAATAAATTTTGGACTTTAGGTCATCAGGCACTAGGAGTCTGAGTATTTCTTCTATTCGGATTGAAAGGAAATAATAATGTCCTGGCACCAGGTCTTTGTGAAGATGCCAGTACGAAACCTGGGTCTTCAGGCAGACCTAGCGCTGGGTAGCCACGAGATACTACAGCAAAGTCTCTGTGTTTCAGTTTTCTCCTCCTCAAAAGATGAAGATGACACCATACCCCCTTCCCCATTTCATGGGATACTAAAATTTAACATGTAGTATCGTGTTTCTGTTTATAAGAAAAAGGCAGGACAGCAAAGTAGCTAAAGGGCTCCTGCTCCCAACGTAATCATAAGCTCCCAGCACAACCAAGGCAGATGTGGCAGACAGATGTCACACGCTGAGGTTAGTGCCAGACAAGATCAGTTGCTGTGCCGGGAATACCGTGGTAACCAAATGTGTTAGCCATTAGGGCTGTCCACGATACTGCACTTCTTCTTCTAGTCATATAATAAAATTGCATTCACTATGTTTGAGGATTTATGCCTAGGCTTTGTTTTATCTGGGTATGGGAAAGAAATAACGGCCTTTGAAACAAGAGTCTATTCCCTGCGGTTCCCAAGGCAGGGAGCACGCCCTCCACCCAGGGCCGCGCAGGAGGCGGCAGTGAGCGGACAGTGCGGACACGAGCCTTTCCTCCCACAGTGGTGGGAAGTCATTAGGAGGGGACCTCCCTTATTGGGCGGGAAACAAATCACAGATGTTGGGTTAGTGTTTGGAGGGTCTGTCGTATGACTTCTGTACTACCTCAAAAGTCAGACTGAGGGAGTGGTATAAATAACTTTGCTCTATAGTTTGTCCCTGTGATTAACAGATGCCAAATAATCACTGAGAAAATCTATAAAACTGTTTAGAGCACCCCACCTTGTGATGACTGTCCACGCAACAAGTCAGGCATGAGTCACAAGTGGAAGTGACATGTGTCACCTCCTGGGGAAGGACCAGTGTGGGGGTCACCACACCCCCATCCCCTGCCACAGTGGCCAGGAAAGTGTGCTTTGAGGAGATGTCTTTCTCCACCTGTGTTCCCGAGTGACCACGCAGTGCAGAGTCCTTGCAGACCGATGTTGGAGGTGCAGCCCGAGCGAGGAGTCTGCTTTGGGGTTAGGGCATCGAGTTATTAGGAATGTTTATTCCGCAGCAAACTCCAGCTGATTCCGACTAGAAGGACTTTGGCTGGGGTTCGGGGATTCAAACACTTTGGAAGTAGGACTGTGTGCCTCTCCGCCCATCCCGCACTCCCTGGGCCTCCACGAGCCACTCCTCCCTTGGCTGTAAAACGTGGCTCAGATGGCTCCAGTCCCCACGGACAGCCCCTCCAAGGCATAAGCAGGGAGATGGAGACGAGTCTGCTCCCCTTCCCCTTTCTGGTCCCTACTGGGTGTGACATAAGACAAGTATATGTAAATGGATGTCATTAGATAGATTAGCGAGGCAGGGCAGGCTACCTGCCTACAGCACTCTGGCAGCTACGGCCAGTCCAGAGTCCATGAGGGTGGCAGTGAGGTCTCTACCCTGCTTCCCTGGGTCTTGAATAACCACTTCCCCAAATTGGAGCAATTCAGGATAGAATAACGCTGGGCAGCAGGGGGGAATGGCGGGGCCTCAGAGCGCAGTACCTGGCATTGCAATTATATCGAGCCCTGAAGAACTCTCCAGGGCGGGCTTCGCTGCTCCTGTTTTTCTCAACTGCCCAGGACAGAGCGAAGCTGCCAGTCGGGGCTTCAGCCTGCACCAGCCGTGTGCCCACCTACACGCACGTCTGCCACGCTTGGGGGGACAAGTGCATGTGAATGTCTTCCAAAGGGAACAGCCACTATCAGGGACCACGCACATTAAACGCTTCTCCCCGACTGCCTCCTCACCTGCACGGCAGCTCGCTCCTCTGCGGAGTCAGTGAGTCGCGCTCGCATGCAGAATGGTGTTTGGCTTCTTTCTGCCTTCAGAAAATAAGAAAAGAGAATATGAGAAATACAGCCTCTCCCAGACACACACAGAAGGGGCACTCTCAGGAGGCCATCTGAGTAAAGGCTCGGTTTACTCTTTGGCAAAGGGCCCTTATTCTCCTTACTTTGCATCCAGGGAAAGGAGACAGGGTGGCCTGTTATTCCAATTACACGTGCATTGCTCTCAAACAATTATCACTTTCACGCTTACTGTGCTTTGACACCCCTAGGCCACCATTTGGATGTCTACTTCCTTATCTCAAACACTGTCACTACTACTGGTGAAACCACCATCCCCAAAGAGATAAAAATCCTGGCCTGACCAGGGCAGCAGGAGGTCCTGTTTACTGAATCATGAGCCTTACATACTTGGATCTCTCCCTCCAAGGGAACGACCCTCCCCCCTGCCCCTGCTGCTGTGGGGGTGCCTTCCAGGCTTTCCTTGCCTCCCAGCAGCAGGGGCAGCTTGATGGCAGGGTGACCAGGAGGCCAGCTGGGTGTTTCACAAAGCCCATGTGTGCACGTAAACATGGGCTTCTCTGATGTATCAGTCATCGATTGCCAGCATAATGCTGAGTGACAGTCACAAACCTCAGTGGCATGTGACAGTGAACTTTCATTGCTGATGTGTCTGGGTGCTCAGCTCAGAGGCTCTACTCATTTTGGCTGGCCTGGGGCTACTGGCTGCCAGCAGACATGGGGTGGCCTCAGCTGGGGCAAGCGGGGTGAGCTAGCTCAGTTCCAGGTGTCTCTCATCAGACAGCAGTGCGGCCGGGGGTTCTCACAGTGATCGCAGAGGCCTGCGAGGCAAACTAGCCCAGCAGGCCCTGAGTCTCTCAAGACACCGTTTGTATCACATCTGTTACCATCCCATGGGCCCAAGCAAATCCGTGGTATCATGGTTAATTTTAGGTGTCAACTTGACTGGGCCACAGGGTGCCCAGGTATTTGGTCAAACATTATTCTGGGTGTGTCTATGAGGGTGTTTCTGGATGAGACTGAAGTTTAAATTGGCAGACTGAGTATACAGTGGGTTGCCCTCGCCAGTGTGGGTGGGCCTCAGCCAACTAGGTGAAGGCCTGACTAGAACAAGGGAAAGGCAACTCCTCCTGCTTGATTGCTGGGACATTGTTTTCTGTTTTGTTTTGGTTTTTTTTGTTTTTGTTTAATTTTCCTGTCTTCGCATTTGAACTGAAACATCAGCTTTTTCTGGGGATTCTCACAGCATTTGGACTGGAACCTCACCACTGGCTCTCCTGGGTCTCCAGTTTGCTGACTGCACATCTTGGGAATTCTTAGTTTCTATAATCACATGAACCAGTTCCTTATAATATATATATTTATAAATAATATTATAAAGACTAGCATATGTATGTGTGTGTGTGTGTGTGTGTGTGTGTGTATATATATATATATATATATGTATGTATCTTATTAGTTCTGGTTTTCTGGGGAACCTTAACAAATTCGCAGGGCTAAGCCCAAAGTCAAACTAGGGTCCTCTATGAAATTATATGGCAAAGGTTGTAGATCAGAAAAGAGTAAAAAATTGGGTCATATTTGCAGTCTATGTGCTTGAAGTAAGATGTAAAGGAGCTGGAGTTCTTGAGATAAAGAAGAAGAAACAGTGTTCCAGGCAGGAGTAGTGTCTAGCACGTGCTAAGGCCTCATATCTGGGAAAAAGGAAAGAGACCACTAGGGATGAAAGGAAAAGCAATGTGACAGGAGCAAAGTAGCTCGTGAAAGATGAGGCCGGATAAAACAGATGGGAGCAGATCGTGTAGGGCCTGGAGGACATTTTAAGGAATTTGTGCTTTATCCAAAGAGAAAAAGCAAGACATTGAAGGTTTGTAAGCTGCGGCTATCCTCCACACCACGAGACCTCAGTCACTTACCCGTCCAGAAAAGAAGCGAGCTGGCTGCTTTGGGGGCAGCTCATTCCACCTGTGAAAGAGCAAATGCACTTTTTAACTTTGGCCACAAAACACACACTTCTCTAAAATATCCCCACTCCATGCTTACCGTGCCTACCGACCTGCGATCTTCTCCAAGCCATTCTTGTCCTCTGAAACAGCACAAGATGCCGGCAAACACTCGGGGGGAAGAGGACAAAGAGCTTGGGCTTCAGGGGAAGATTCCGTATGAATCTTAGCTGTGCCACAAATTGTGACAATGAGCGCGTCACCAAGCTTTCTTTTTTACCTCTCCTTACAGGCAACAAGGCAGCTCACCCCTGCGGCCAGAAATAGATCTTTGCTCAAGGTGGCGGCGGACGGAGTCCCAGGCAAATTGATAATCCATGCAAGCAAATTTTTAATTATTATAGTCCTTCTCTGGTAATTAAATCACGTTTTTCCTGTGATCTAAGTTTCTGTTCCAAATTTTAACTTGTGGGAGAGAAAAAGTCCTTGAAAGTCCTATGACTCATTGGAGAAAGAAGAAAATGTCAATGAAATATGAGAAACACAGAAAGAAATTAAAAGACATTAAAAATCTATTGTCTCTCCTGCTCTCCAAAGTAATTTTTAAATGGTAATTACACCTTTGAAGAGTATCTAATTAGTATGAAAAAGAAGTATGGCTGAATGCAGAGCTCTTCATCTGACTTCAATTGATACACCGTGATAATATTCGAGACTCATTTCCACAGCCTTTATCGCTTGACTGAGCCCGGCTCTGTTCCTAAAGTTTAAAAGGATTTTCCAACCTTTGCTTATCAGAAGCTGAGCAGAGGACCCGCCATGGCTTATGGACGTAACAGAGAGTGGGTAGAACTATGTTTAAGTGCCCCGTGGAAAGCGCTGTCAAGTCCAGGCTGAATCAAGTTTACGGTTTGTGGTGGAATGAGGATCCAAGCCCCAAACCTCCAAAAGAAAGTTTCTAGCCTCTTCTCATCTGGATCATTGCGTAGCATCTGGTAGTTCCTTTGAGTGGCCGACTGGCACCCTGTAAGAACCATTTTCGTCACCCTCATCACCAGCAACAAAATACATTTAGGGCTCACAGGGTACTTGGCTTCGTGTTAAGTGCTATTGCAGATAAACAATGAGAGTTGTGAAATAGTTTCAGAAAAAGACATGTGTGGTCACTCTCAAGGAAATGCCCAAATGGTCCAACTAGCTTATTAAGCAGAATCATTCATTACAAATCTATTAGATTAGCATAAAACACACCATGCAGCTCCACTGTCGCAGATACAATGGCAACAGCCCTTTGAACTGAAGCTTATAAGTCATCTTAATGGGTTACATCAAAATTTTAATGGCCCAGAACTGGGCCACTTACATTTACTACCGAGACAGATGTTGAGTACTGCTAATGAGAAGCATGTCAGGTACAGTCTGTATAATGCTCTTCCTTTAAATTCTGCAATTGATACAGATACCGTTGTTTAATTTTTGGTCCCTTCTTTAAAAAAAAGGGATTTTATAATCGAGTCAACTGTTTTTCTTCTGCAAGGACTTCATATGCCCTTCCAAGCTCCTCCCCGCTCTCCTCTCCTGCTCGCTCCATTCAAGCCACACTGACCTCCTTCATGCTCCTCAAAAGTGCCCAGCTCCTCCAGGCCTCTGCGTCTGTGCAACCGCCGTCTGGAAACGTGGTGTGAGTCTGCGTCCTCCGAGCAGCACACACCAAAATGGTATGACATGCAAGAGAGTACTTGGGAGAAAAGCCTGGAAGGAAATTGGGGAGGGCTGGAAGAGGAAGGAAGGAGGAGAGTTTGGGTGGGAAACGTGTTAAAATGCAATGTGATTCTAAGACCCTTGGCAAAGCCCATAGCGGAATCCTCCAGCATCGGTGCGCCGCAGAGGGGTCCTAGATCTCCCTACCCTGTGTGTGCTTTGTGCCCTGCTCTGCTCAGTCACCAGCAGAAAGCGCGGGTTTCAGAGCAGCAGCTGGCCGCCGGGCAGTGTCCAGCAAGCATCACCTCCCGGCACCCGTGGAAGAGCTGAAAGCACCTTCTCACGGCCTCACGAGCTCTGGCTCCAGGTGTCCCCCTCACCAGCTCCCAGCCTCCTTCAGTTTCTGCTCCAATATCGCCTCAGAGGGGTCTGCCCTGACCATCCCATGCATTCAGCCCTCTTCTACTGCTTGTTAATCACTTTTCTCTATTTCATTTATTTTCCACATTGGATATAATATACAGTCATCCCTTGGTATCTGTGGGGGATGGATTCCAGGACCTTGTGCAGATACCAAAATCCTCGGATGCTCAAGTCCCTGACATAAAATGGCATCGGATTTGCATATAACCTCTGCACACTCTCCCACGCACTTTAACTCATCTCTGGATTCTAAGTATAACACCTAATAAAGTGCAAAGGCCATGTAACTATTTGTTGTACTGTATTGTCTAGAGAATAAAGACGAAGAAAAGAAGTCTTTACATGTTCAAAACAGATAATTTTTTGCAAAATGTTTGGGACCCACAGATACACTGGGCAGAGTGTGTATTTACTGGTTGATGTAGAATGTCACCTCTCTTCCCTAGACTGAGAGCTCTGTGACGGGAAGGACTTGTACACCCTGTCACCTGTCACACTCTCACACTCACACACATTAGCGCAATTCAGTGTCATTTACCTTTATTGCTTCACATTCTTGTTCTCTGACCTATAGATAAAAAAATATTCTCCTGGAAAAGATTCTTCTAGCTTTCGTTTCTATATTATATCTTACTTTATTTAATTTTTTAATGCAGCCTAAAAATTTAAAACTTTACTATGTGTCTTTCCTGTGTGTCAGTTGGTCATTTTTGACATAGCAAAGCAAGGTCTCTCCATGGTACTTTTTTTTTCCTCTCTTACCACATTCCACAGTCAATCATGTTTACGAGCTCAAAGAAAAGAGATGGCCAATTTGCTAAAATAAAAATATCTTTCAATCCTGAGGATTTTATTCTTCCACAAAGAATTTTCATGTATAAAGACAAGGAAGTATGCTTTCAGACCTCCGTCTTTCACACACTCTGTCCTCCCTGAGACCTAAACATTGTTGGTTCCCCCATGCTCTGGGTCTCATATTTTAGTCTGTTTCCATGGCACTAGATTATGTGATCCCTGAAATCAAGTCTCACATCTCCTTGGTCTCCAGTGTGCAGCACTGGCCTTGGGACATAACTGGTGCTTAATAAGTGTTTATTAAATAAATCCTCAAAACCTCAAAGTAAATTAAGTGCCTGTCTATTAAAACATCCCCCAAGGGCTAAATTCAGACTGTACTCTATAGTTAGGAAGAGCACAAATGCAAATACATAAAATCGTAGGTAATTTGCACGTTCAGACACCATGTAGACTTCTCTTTGGTAATTGCAAGTAAAATTCTATTCATCATAGTGCACACATGGGTATGAGCCATAGGTAACTCTCGTTTCCATGTTTGCTGAGCACAAAGCTTTATCTGCTTCAGATCTTGCTTTAGGTTTCTCATAGTAAAAATATAGAGCAACATCACAAAACCAAGCCCCTCAACCATGCAATTTAAATACTGAAAAGCAACTGTCGATAGGATGACAACTGTTTGATTACGAGATAAGAAGCACTGTGAGAGAAACAGAAATAAACTCTGCCTCTGAGCTTTATGAGGAAGCTATTACAGTCAATACTAGAAAGAAGAAAAATCAGATACCATGTTAGTAAAAGAAAAAAGAAAAAGAACAGAAAACATCAGCTGCAGCTACTACTTAGCAAGGTCTTCAGAGTTTTGCTGCCTTCCACTAATCTTCCAGAGAGGTTACTCCGGGATGATATGTTCCAAGTATCTCAAGCCATTCATCTCAAAGAAGTTGTGACAGTTACTTTGCTGTTTTCTTCCCACTTCTCAAGGGGAAATTTAATCAAGATTGTCAGTGCTTAGAAGAAAAGGGGGAAAAAAACATACACAATCAAGCTATACTTCAATAACCAAATAAAACCACCAAAAATTAATCAAAACTTGATTTGAAACCCTTCCAGAATTGCAAAGCTCATGCAATATCCCAGAGATAGATGATACCACGAATTCTGATGTATGTGGTGCACCATTTGATAAAGCGGTGATGTTTTCCTGCCGTAAGTGGTATAATTATGCTATGCGTCAAGTGCATTCGCTTAATAATATCCCCGCGCCACCGTCGGCCAGGCATTCCTCACCAACTGGCATCTGCACAGGCCACTGGTCCTGCTGACTCCGCTTTCCCTACCGTCGGGCAGGCTGCAGCCGCCGTATTTTCACAAGGTGAGCTAATGATCGAGTGCTTTCTTGCATGTTGAGGTTAATAGATAAACTAATATATTTTAGCACATTCATTATAGCCAGTTTTCCCCTACGAAAAAAATTGCCCATTTGGGTCCTCCGCCTTGACAAATGTGGTACTTCATCTTGAAAGTTGATTAAAATCAATACCTCTGCGGAAAATTACATACGAAATGTATCAATAGTCAAGATATTCTGTAAGAACGCTGCTCATTCTCAGCTTTGCTGTCAACCCGCCCACCACGAAAATCATGCTAAAACTGGAGTCAGTACTCATGAGGAATCACAATGGTTTTTCAACTAATAAATTAAAATTGCTCATCAGTTAAACCATAGCTCATAATCTAAGACAAGCTCAAGTTTAGTTGAGTTTAGAGAACAGTGCTGAGGAGGAATTGCAAGAAATTTCAAACACCTGAAGTCATTTTTATGTCCAATCGAAATTCCAGAAATTCTATGGCATGAACTTTCTCAATTTTAAAAATATATCATTGTAAAGTCAATGGACTAGAAGAAAATTACCTATGTTAATGAATAAGTACATTATGTTTTTCACTAAACTATACAGAATGATTTTGTACCTCAACATTTCTCATCTCAGCTCCTGGTTCTCTCCCACACCCTTACTTGTTTACCACGCTACACTCCTCACTTTTCTCCTGCAAAGTCGAGCCTTTTCCAAACAGTTCTGCCTGGCAAATCCTCACTTGC
The DNA here is from genome assembly GCA_963575035.1 of Avahi laniger. NCBI lineage: Eukaryota > Metazoa > Chordata > Mammalia > Primates > Indriidae > Avahi > Avahi laniger. The sequence continues at coordinate 11,887 of CAUYSK010074095.1, read as the reverse complement.
ATCTCCAGGTCTAACTCAAGTGTTATAATGCATAATCATTGATCCAGTCACTGTGGCTATGTAACAAACAATCCCCAGTCTCAGAAGCCTAAAACAGCCCCGGATTCTGTTGGCAGGGATGTGGGCAATCTCCGCAAGAGTGGCTTATCTGTGCTCTGTCACGCCTGGCATCTCGAATGCAGAGACCCAAAGGCTGGAGGTGGCCCAACAGCCCACAGGTGGAATCAACCGGAAACATCATTATTCACATGTCTGGATGGGTTAATGGATTAATGCTTTGGCATGGGAGGGGAACTGGCAGCTTGTTAAGAAGAGGAAAAGAGACCTGAGCCAGCATGTTAGCACACTCAGGCCCTGGCCATGTGACAACCTGCACTGCCTGGGGACTCTGCAGAGAGTCCCCACAGGCAAGAAGGCCCTTACCAGATGTGGCTCTTTGACTTTGGACTTCTCAATCTCCATAACTGTAAGGGAATAAATTCCTTTTTCTTTACAAATTACCTAGTTTTGGATATTCTTTTATAAGCAACAGAAAATACACTAAGTATGTTTTAGGTAAATCCAAAATCCCCTGTGCACTGATATCAGCAAATATTATTACCCCATTTTACAGAAAAGGAATTGAATCAGGGAGGCTCCATCAGTGCCAGAACTAGAATTGAAGTCCAGATATGTTGGATTCAGGGTCCGGTTGTTTCCACCCTGCCTCCACCTGCAGTCCCCAGCACCCGCCGGCGGAGTTGTTGCTCCATACTCTCTGTTCCCGTGCTGCTTTTGTTTGTTTCTTTGGTGTTGGCATTTACCGGTTTCTTCATTTTTCATCTTTATATCTCTACAGCAGTTCTGTGGCAGTTTGTGTGGCAGTTTGTCTCCCTATGTGACTATCTCTCTTGTGAGACTGAGCTCCTTGAAGGCAAGAAGCATCTTGCTGGTATAGTTTTATCACTTATCTATGTCTGGAATATAGTAGGTGTTCAATAAAGAATTTTTGCTCATTTGATCATTTATACATTTGCATTTATTGAACACCTACTACGATGTGCCAGAGACACTGTGGCAGGTACTGAGATGCTGAGCTCACGCTCATGGGCAGAAAACATTATGCAAATAATCCCATAAACTAAACACATCACACAGCACACTGAGGCATTTGCCGGATCAGAAAGGAATGCGGTACTTTCAGAGGACAGGGCAGCTGGGAGAGTCAGGGAAGGATGCAGAGGAAAGGATATGTAAGTGAGGGCCAAGAAGGAGTACACGGGTAGAAAGTCTGGCAGAGGGATGAGAGCAAGTTCCCCTCAGATAGGAGGGACGTGGCATGGCTTAGCAGAGGCTAGAGGGCGAAGACAGGGAGGGAAGCCTGAGAGGTGAGCATGAAGCCGCAGCCACAGTATCAGGGAAAAAGGCACTCTTCCCATCAACAGAAAGAAATCTGCAGAGATTTCTGCATAGAGGAAATCCACGAGTGCCTGTCTCATTCTCCAAATGTTTGGGGCGACTATGTATTTTCTTCACAAACTCCCTCTTTACTAAAGATTGCCCAGCATATTACTAGTAGTACAACTACATCCTTAGCACTGGCTTGTCCAGACCAGGGACTCTGTGGGCAGTGGCCACTCTGATGAGCGGGAGTCAGGAGCTCCCCAGAGGCTGCAGAAACTGAGAGGAAGAGGCTGAGGAAGTAAATCAGGGTCTCCCGCAGATGAAGCTGAGAGGAAAGGCCTTGCCTATAATGCTGGTGATAAGATCGTACACACACACGATTAACCGATAAATCAATATTGGTAGAAAATGTAGATTTTTCTTAACAAGCGTAGGTAAACCATGGTTCAATAATTGGGTATATTTTTCTTGCCATGCTATCTATCCTTGGCCTATATTCCTTGCTAAGAGATATTTTCCCAAAATTAATATTGTAACAGAAAAATTTAAATTATGAGTACTCCAGTGATATTGTCGACATGACAGTCATCCGCACATAAGTAACATGTTTGAACATGTTAACATGGAAACCATTCTGCACAGTTGACTCAGCTCACCAATCCACTGCTCACAACAGCCAGTTCCTCCACAGCACGCAAGACTGCCCTGTTTGTTGACAAAGCCACTTCCTTCCTCGCTCCCAGACCTGCACCTCTTCGTCACCCTCACCTTTATTCACAACCTGCATCCTAAGTACTTTTGTCTCCAACTTCCCTGCCCTTAATTTCTCAGTCTATTCTTGACCTCTTGCACTTCCCTGCTCTGCTGTGAATTACTGCTCCTGACTAAATTCAGGCATTTCACCAAAACTATAATTTGAGCTCATCCCTAGAGTGACCCAGTCTCAGCCTGATTGCCTGACCGGCTCTCAGCAGATCCCTCCCAGGTCAGGGACCCTGGGCCGGTGATCGCATCATGTTCCTCCCACGCAGGAGAAGACAGCTCTCCCCTCAGAGGTGCTGGCTGCAGCCGGCTTGAGAAGAAATCCACACTTAACAATGCACAGACACGAATACTCAGTGGCTAAAGTTTATTGGGTTTTCCCTCCAATTCAGTATAATTACATCTGTAGAAACGAACAGTAAGTTGAATCGGCATGCATTACCTGATACCGTATTTCCATTTTGCTCTATTAACAAAGACTAGAATTTAATTTCCAAGGATGTCTCAGCACAGATGCTCAGTTGGAATGTGTACTTTCTTAGGAATTAAGAAATAGCATTGCGTGTCCCTAAGGATCAGTAAGCCACAATGAGGGGGAAACATAATTGAAGAAAAAGTACAGGTGACTAAGGCAGCATAAGGCAATTTCTACACTTAAAGCAAGTTGAAAGACAAAATAGAATGAAGACATTAATAAAGAGTTTCCTGCATGGTTATCAATAAATATACTTTTAAATAGAAATTAGTGGGGTTTATTTTAATTGGCTTTTATTAGTAGTTGTAACTCTTTCCATTTCCTGAATCAATTAGTCCTAAATTGGAAGTTAGTGGCCACAGGGTACCATAATTTAGGAAGCTTTTGAAGATAAGCAATTAGCATAGATTAGGCGATGGCTTCCCTTCAGGGCTATGAGCTTAAGTATCCAGAAAGCAGGCTGTTCCCAAACCGTGCTGTAAATTATAAAAATTGACATTTAGCTGGGGAGAGGGGTCTTTCCAACCCTATTTCTGGCTCTTCTTCTTTCTCTTTCATCTCCTTTCTGCTCCCAGGGACGCTCAAATTGAAACAAGTTAAATTTGTTCACATTAAGGCATTATGCTGTTAACAGCTTAATGTGTTATCGCTTCCATTGGTATTTGCACTTTGATAGAAAATAATGCCTTAGCTCAAAAGAATGAATTGTTTGGGCGAGAGATGAGGGGATCACACGGTGTTCAATGTGCTGGCTTCTATAATTAGCTCAGAAAGGACCCAGACCTTCTCTTATCAAAGTGCAGGCACAGGACCCCTGGGAGACCCCGAGACTCTGGTTACATGAGGCCGGAACTACTTTCGGAACAATACTAAGATGTTATTTTCCATTTTTACTCTCTTTCTCTCAAAAATATACCATGGAGTTTTCCAGCAGTCTCGGGATAGGTGCTATCGCAACAGACTGAATGCAGAAACAGGAGAATCCAGAAGTCTTCTATTAAGCCACATTAAGGAGACTTGCGAAAATATAAAACAATGTCTCTCTCCTCAATAAATTTGTTTGGTATTAGAATTTTAAAAAATTAATAAAAATTAGAAATGAATTTAAATATAACTTTAAAATTAAATTTAAAAAATTAAAATAATTTTAAGTAAATTAAAACTAAAAATTCAATCAAAAATAAAATTTAAACTTTTTTATAAAAATGTGTTGGTTATTAATGTTATTTTAAATTAATAAATATTTTTAAAATTTCTTTCATTTTAAATTCTTATAAGATATATATTAATATACTTATTTATAAATGTTTATATATTTATATTATGTATTTTTTACTTATATATTTTTATATTTATTCATTACTGTTCCATAAAAACAAAAACTGTTTAGGGGCCTCAACAATTTTTATAAGGGGTAAAGAAGTTCTGAGACCAAAAAGATTGACAACCATTAAGCAACATTCTTGTTCTGACCTGACAGTCTTCTGTGGTTTACCTGTTTAAGATTTCTTGGTGATCTCTGATTCACATAACATTCATCAAAGCTGAATCCCATATTTAATGAGGCCAGGAAAGGAGAAAGGGAGGGAAAGGGAAAAAAAGAGGAAGAAAGGAAAGGGAAGAACAGACGAGGGAAATAAAGAAAACCTAATAAGCTGTCAGAGGGAGTGCACTCTCAGAACCACAGAGATGTGTATTCAGTGCATACCATGTTCATAGTGAATACCGTGCTGTACTAATTGCTGAAGTGTTTCACATAGATGGGCTACACCCTGGGATGATCGTCATATAAACCTCACTTGTGTTTGTTTACTGGACAAATGGTAGATAGATTTGCCCTTAAGATGTTTTGTTTGACCTATCCTTCGTTTAAAAAAAACTGAATTAATTGCAAAAAGTTAAAATCAAAAGTTTTATGTAGGCCAGGCATGGTGGCTCATGCCTGTAATCCTAGCATTCTGGGAGGCCAACGTGGGAGGATCGTTTGAGCTCAGGAGTTTGAGACCAGCCTGAGCAAGAGCAAGAGACTCTGTCTCTACTAAAAGATAAACAGAAAGAAATTAGCTGGAAAACTAAAAATATATAGAAAAAATTAGCCAGGCATGGTGGCGCATGCCTGTAGTCCCAGCTACCCGGGAGGCTGAGGCAGGAGGATAGCTTAAGCCCAAGAGTTTGAGGTTGCTGTGAGCTAGGCTGACGCCATGGCACTCTAGCCCAGGCAACAGAGTGAGATTTTGTCTCAAAAAAAAAAAAAAGTTTTATGTAAAAATCTGTATCTCCATTTTCTCTTGAAATTTGAAAATAACTGGTAAGGCAAATTCCCAAGGACTTGTAATGTGACAATTGATGAGGAGCTGCTGTCAGCAGGGCACCCACTACGAATGCCCATGGCCCTTTGCTCCCTGGGCACCACCTTGACCTGCTCCCTTCTTCTCTGCTACCTGTCTCACCCCCACAGACTTCCCACACACGGGTGTCTGTCTCAAGACCATCCTTCAATATCTTCAAGCCCATGACAAGAATGTTTGATGTGCCAACAAAGATATAAACTAAAAGGCAAAAAAGTCATCCAATCTCACCACACAGTGGCAGCTCTCTACATTTTAGTATGTTTTTTGTCAGCATTTTTTCTCACGTATTACATAGTTGTGATTGTATATGGTACAGCATTACACAAAAATGAGAATTTTTTGTATATCCATTAGGTCATTTTGTTACTTTCCATTTTAGAATAAGTATTTGACATTATTAAAAACCCCTGTAAATACACTATTAAATCCTGTATAATATTCCATTGTATGAATGGGCCAGTTTTTACTTCATTATTTCTATTGTTGAACATTTAGGTTCATCTTTCCCTATTATAAATAATGGTGATGAGCACCTTCATGAAACCGGTATTTATCCTTAGTATAAGTCCTAAAAGTGGGTGAAAGGATATAAATAATTATAAAGTACTTGATATATATATGTCTTCTTTCCCTTGGATAGAAATGTAATCATTTTTAAAATTTTGCTTTTTATAAAATCTTCAATCAAGTGTTTATTTTTTCAAAATTTATGGTCTGTGTTAGGAACCAATAAGACTTACTTATCTGAAATTTGAATCCCTGAGTAGGTCACTTTAAATATATTGGGCTGTCTACACGACACTGCACAGAAACACCAAAAATAGGGATTTCGATCCAAATGTTTGGTAGCATCATTCTTGGTGGGGTGGTGTTCTCACTTTTAAATGTCCCTGATATTTTCAGGATCTTTTGCGCATTCATCAGGGCATTTGGGGCTATAATGCCAAGGCGACCTTCCTGACAGGCTGCTGTTTTTTTAATCACAGTTAATACCTACGGAAGTCCTGAACAAAATTCTCACTTAAAAAATTGTATCTGACACTAAATGGACATTCAAACTGGCTGATAGTAAAATGGGTGCAGGGAAGCTTTTACTCAGGGAGCAGAAGGGAAGCAAATTAGCATAAAATCACGGGGTAGATGCGTGGTAGCATGGACCAAGCACAGCCTGACGGGAACGAAACATCGATTTAAACAAACTCTATCCCGGGAGAGCAAAGACAACCATATATGATATCGCTCACCAAAATGGGCATATGGCTACAGTATTTGCATTATCTTCTCTCCAGGTTAGACATGGATTAGCCAGAGAACAAAGATTCTATGATACAGACTTAGAAGAAAGCCTTAGTCTAAGAAACACTACTTCAAGGTCATCTGGATTAACCTGATCTTCACGACCAACTCATGGTGACGACAATGTAGTGTGGCAAATCATGACTGGACAGGGAAGAGGGAACAGAGAAATGAGACAGTCTGGTCTTCATTTCTCCTGGAGAAACCAGGATGCATGACGTTTTACTAACAGACACACTCCTTCTATGTAAGTAACCTGGTTAAAGGTAATGGGGTGATTTCATGCTCTGCTGAAAAGAAAGGGGATGGTTTGCTACCCTAAAGCCACGGGTGCTCTTTTGAGCACTGCACGTAGCGTATTTTCTGTCTTTACCACAAATAGCAGCTCAGTTATATGAGATCTGGTCTGGCTTCCTGCAGTAATGCTGTCTGCGTGCATTCCGTATGCTCCAGGGAAAGCACATTCCAGTATGGACCTTGACTATTGGAGCCATGATGACAGCCGTCTCTGTTCCTTCCTACCATTTGGTACATCATGATATACTAATTAACACAAGACCATTAGGTCACTGCATTGTTGGGTTGAACTGATACCTTTTGCAGTGTGAAATGTCCTTGGAAAGATTTTGGGAGACATCAAAGACCACACAAGCTTGTTCGGGTATTTTTGGCACTCCGTCACCCTGGCTAGAGTGCAATGATGCCATCATAGCTCACTGCAACCTCAAAGACCTGAGCTCAAGCAATCCTCATGCCTCAGCCTCCCGAGTAGCTAGGACTACAGGTGCACCCTCAGCTAATTTTTCTATTTTTGGCAGAGAAAGGGTCATGCTCTTGCTGAGGCTGGTCTCAAACTCCTGAGCTCCAGCAATCCTCCCCCCTCGGCCTCTCAGAGCACTAGGATTACAGGCATGAGTCACCACGCCCAGCCTGTTTTCTTTTTGGGTTTTGAGAAAGGGTTTCATTGTCACTCAGGCTGGAGTGCGGTAGCCCTATTAGAGCTCGCTGCAGTCTCAAACTCATGGGCTCAAGCAATCCTCCTGCCTCAGAATCCAGAGAAGCTGGGACTACAGGTGCATGCTACCACATCCAACTAAATTTCTTGTTTTTTGCAGAGATGGGGTCTCACTCTGTTGCCCAGGCTGGCCTTGAACTCCCGGCCTCAAGTGATCCTCTCACCTCAGCCTCCCAAGTGCTGGATTACAGTGCAAGTGGTTGCATGAGCCACCACATCAGGCATATCCTGATTTTTTTAACAAGATTTATTCATCACCAAATTCTGGAGCTATATATTCCGTGGTGTTTTGAGTCACGGGTGCTATTTATTCATACAATTAACAAATCTGTGCTGAATGCCTACTATGTGCCAAGCATTTCTAGGCTCTGAGCATAAAGCAGTACATAAAGGAAAGAACATTCTCACCCTCAGGAGGATAGCTAAAGCAGAAAGGACAGAGAGTTCCAGGCTTCCATTTTAAGCATGGTGGCCAGGGAGAGGCTCACTTGGAAGAAGACGTGAGCAAGACCTGCACACATGAGAGAGTGATCCACAAAGATGTCTGAAGAGAGAATGTTCCACATAGAGGCCCAGAGGAAGGAGCACATCTGAAGACCAGAAGAGTGCAGAGAGGGAAGCGTGTGGGGGTTAGGTAAGGGTTGGGGCCCTCACTGCTTTGTGGGGTCTTCAGTTTCTCCTGAGTGGGGTGGGAAGCCATCAGAGGGTTTGTACGAAGGACTGATATTACCAGATCTGCCTTTTAACAGGTTCCTCATGGAGAAATGAGACTGCTAAGAGGCACACGTGGACGAGGGAGACCATTTAAGGGCTGTTGCCACGTGCAAGATGAGGAGGCCTGGGACCAGGATGTGGCCAGGCAGGTAGTGAAGATTGCTCGGGACGTGGATTCTTCGGAAGGTGGCATCACAGCATGCGCTGACAGGTTAAAGCCAGCGCGTGGGAGGAGAGCAGGGGTGCGAGGACTACCTCCACGGTACACAGATAGACACTCCTGGAGCTTAGGGATGGGGCCTGCGCCAGACGTTTGAATCTGGGAGTCCTCAGTGCCGGGTCCCTAAGGGAGGAAACGCGGGTAGAGGAGATGGCAGAGGATGAGCTCTGAGGCGTCGCAGTGTGCAGAGGACAGGATGAGGAGAAGACACCGGCAGAGCAGAGAGAGAACGCGTGGCCCATGACAAAGGAGGGAAACCAAGAAGCGTGTGGCCTCGTAGCGCCAGGTGAGAAAGCCTCGCAAGGGGCAGGCCGTGCCCAGTTGGTCAAGTAAGAGGAGGACGAGGAGCTGACCTTCGGGCTTCATGGCATGGACGCCATTAGCGTCTCTGAAATGAGCTGTTGCCGTGACACGGTGGAGGCAGCAGTTGGATTGAGGCGGGTCAGAGAGGGAAAGTGAAGAGAGAAATCGGAGGCAGTAAGTATGAAAACCCCCCAAGAGAATGTCACTCTAGGAAAGCAGAAATCAGGTAATGGCTTGAGGGGAACAGAAGATCAGGAAAGACTGCTCAGACTGGAGAAGTTCCACCAACCATGCTGTTGATAGGAACCCTCTAGTAGACAGGTAAAAATCGCGTTGCAGGAGGCGGAAGGGAGAATTGCTGGAATTGGAGAGAGATGTTGGGATCTGGGGCTCGAGTGTAACACGCGGAGCACCAGGAGGGAAGATGCAGTATTTGGATGTAGACACTGGTCGGGGGGCTCGTGAGGGAGCAGCAGTTTTGTAGGAGCTCTTGTCTTTTACTTCTGGTTGGAGCTTGGATTGTTTTTCTTTCAGTGAATGAGCCCCGAGGTCATCAAGTGAGAGTGAGATCGGAGAGGGCATGTCGGAGGCTTACGCAGAGGGGGAATGTGAAGGAGCCTCCAAGAGCGTGAACGAGCTGGAGCAAGCAGCAGAACGGCAGGTGCGCCGAGAGCTTCCTCACGGTTTCTGACAGGGCCGGCCTCACCGACTGGTGACCGGCGGAGTGACATGTGTGACATTTTGCAATTTGTAGATGGATGTATTATTTATGTGTCACTGTTATCTATATTTTTTATACAGTTTATAAGTCAGAAATTATTTTTAAAATGCAAAAGCCTTAGATTTTAGTGCACTTCATGGCACTTTTTTCTTGTCCTTTGAACAAAGAGCCCCACGATTTCGTTTCGCACTGAGCCCAGCAAATTAGGTAGTCGGTCCAGGTTAGTGTCATGAGTCTGAAGAGGGATGGTCAGTGTGGCTGTGAGGTTTCTCCAGCCGCATTCAGCTCCTTGGAGACCTGGATTTACAGGAGCTGGAGTTGTGCCAGGTAGGTACCATGAAGCAAGAGCGAGCAGGTTTTTTGAGAATATATGACAATAATGATTTAAAAAACAGCTGGGAGTGAATAGACTCCAGCTTGCTGCAGTTCAGTACAGAGTAAGGGCATCAGTGCATATCGTAAGTGGTGTATAACACCTCAGAGAACGTCCATTCTCCAGGGCTCTTTGTGCGGGATGCGGCAGTGTCTGAGCTAGCTCACTAGTTCTTTGGGCAGGAGTAGCTGAAGGAGTGTCTGCTCATGCGGGTCACATGCAAACGTCCTGTCAGTCAATGGTTGACTGCTCCAGAGGGTTCAATACCTGAGTAGCTTCCGAGGTTTCCTGTGGGAAAATTACCTTGGATGAGCAGGTGTATCGAAATTCTTCTTCGGCTAACAACATTCTTCATCATGTTCATGCCGCCTCTTTAAAAGTTCCCACGCTCATTCAACATATTTGCTTAGGAAATGACAAATCATTTCCTAAGTCAATGACAGTTATCCTAATTACTTTATTAGATAATGGTTAATTTTATGTCAACTTGACTGGGCTGCAGGGTGCCCAGATATTTGGTCATTATTCTTGGTTCATCTGTGAGGGTGTTTCAGGATGAAACATTTGAACTGATAGGCTGAGTAAAGTGGACTGAGCTCCCTAATTGGTTGGATCTTATCCAATTAGGTGAAGACCTGGATGGAACAAAAAGACTGACCTTCCTTTGAGAAAGAGGGAACTTCTCCTGCCTGACTGCTTGAGCTGCAACAGCACTGGTGTTTTCCTGATTTAGACTCAGACTGAAACATCAGTTCTTTTGGGTCTTGAGCCCACCAGCTTTCAGACTCTACCTTCTACCATCATCTTTCCTGGTTCTCAAGCCTTCAAACTCTGACTAGAACTACACCAACAGCTCTGCCAGGTCTCCAGCTTGCCAACTGCAGATCTTGGGAATTCTCAGCCTCTATACTCGTGAACCAATTCCTTTGCAATGAATGTCTTTCTGTGTAAATACATACATCCTGTTCTATTTCTCTGGAGAATCCTGATTAATATACTGTTAGGCCTCAGTTCATCATTATTACTTTCATGATTGCAGCAACCATAATGTGTCAGCATTCCTTAGCCAGTGCACAGCCACCAGCTGCACTCCAAATTCTAGCCAGCTTCATTGGACATAACTCACAAAACAACCCAGGTAAAAGAACGTAGGTGCCTTGCCCACCCCGCACTGCAGAAGCAGTTTAAACATCCGCCATGACGACAGTTGCTTGACACAGTCATTGCCACACTTTCATATTCAACACACACATAAAATACATGACTCTGTGAGACGTTTTCACGATTATTAACTTTTTTAATTTAAAATATTCCTGTAAAAAAAGTATTATTATTCCCATTTGAAACACAAGGCATAATGCTTAAAACAGGGAGGTTATATAATAACTTGACTGAGTTCATACAGTTAGTATAAAGAAAAGAACACGGGCTTTGTAATTAAATCCTTGCTTTTCCACTTTTGTAAGTTACCTGAACTCTCTTAGGTTGAAAATTTTCACCCATGAAATGGAGACAGTACTGTCTACTGCAGTGGCCATGGTTAGGATTCATGAAATCATGTATTTCAAATGCCAAATACAACGCCTGATGTCTATTAGCCACATAACGCATTTTGTTTCTCTTTTTCCTCTCTTCCCAAAGCTCTTATTGCCTACCTTGTGAAGGACAATGAATTGCATGGATATCTTTAAAATAAAAATTAATATAGTTTTTCAAACTCTAATTTATTCAAAGCTGACAATTTATACCAAGGCTTTTATGAGCATGATTTTTTTTTTTTTTTGAGACAGAGTCTCATTGTGTTGCCTGGGGCGAGTGCCGTGGCGTCAGCTTAGCTCACAGCAACCTCAGACTCCTGGGCTCAAGCAATTCTACTGCCTCAGCCTCCCAAGTAGCTGGGACTACAGGCATGCATCACCATGCCCGGCTAATTTTTTTTTTATATATATTTTTAGCTGTCCAATTAATTTCTTTCTATTTTTAGTAGAGACGGGGTCTCACTCTTGCTCAGGGTGGTTTCGAACTCCTGAGCTCAAACAATCCGCCTGCCTCGGCCTCCCAGAGAGCTAGGATTACAGGCGTGAGCCACCGCACCCGGAGAGCATGATATTTTTTAAGTCAAAATTGGAAAACATTTAGAAGCATATACTTTCTAGTTTTCCACAGACCCCACTCTGCCCTACTGTCCTGTGTCTAGTCTGATTCACATGTTCACATCACCCTCCTAGTCCCTACAAGGTCTGACACTTCAACCTCTGCAAAGCATCCTGTGTT
>CAUYSK010074094.1:0-13531 GCA_963575035.1 Avahi laniger | reverse complement strand
GGAGATACCTTAAAGAAATACAAGTAGAAGTACCATTCAATCTAGCAATCCCATTACTGGGCATCTACCCAAAAGAACAAATGATACTCTGTAAGAAAGACATCTGTACACGAATGTTTATAGCAGCACAATTCACAATTGTAAAGATGTGGAAACAACTCAAGTGTCCATCAGTACATGAGTGGATTAATAAAATGTGGTATATGTATACCATAGAGTACTATTCAGCTTTAAGAAACAATGGTGATATAGCACCTTTTGTATACTCCTGCATAGAGCTGGAACGCATTCTACTAAGTGAAGTATCCCAAGAATTGAAAAAAAAGAACCACATGTACTCACCATCAAATTGGTATTAACTGATCGACACATAAGCGCACATATAAGAATAACATCTATTGGATGTCGAGCAGGGGGGAGGGAGAAAGAGGGGATGGGTATATGCCTACACAAAGAGTTCAATGTGCACTATCCGAGGGATGGACACAGTTGAAACTCGGTCTTGGGGGGGAGGGGGGCAAGGGCAACATACGTAACCTAAACATCTGTACCCCTATAATATGCTGAAATAAAAGAAAAAAAAAGAAAGAAGGAATTCTCCCCGACATGTTTTATGAAGCCAACATCACCCAGATACCAAATCCAGAAAAGGACACAGACCAATATCCCTGGTGAATATAGATGCAAAAATTCTCTAAAAAATCCTAGCAAACCGAATTCAGGTGCTTATCTAAAAAATAATCCATCATGACCAAGTGGTCTTTATCCCACTTGGGGATGCAGGGATGGCTAAACATACTCAAATTTATAAATGTAATTCACTACATAAATAGAAGCAAAAACAAAGACCATATGATCCTCTCAATAGACACAAAAAAGCATTAGACAAAATTGAGCACCCTTTTATATAAGAATGCTTAAGAAAACAGGCATAGATGGGACTTACCAAAAATGGTACAAGCCAGATATGACAAACCCACAGCCAACATCATACTGAATGGGGAATAATTGAAAGCATTCCTGCTTAGAACTGGAACCAGACAATGTTGCCCTCTATCACCACTTCTATTCTACATAGTGCTGGAAGTCCTAGCCAGAGCAATCGGACAAGAGAAGGGAATTAAGGGCATCCAAATGGGGGCAGAAGAGGTCAAACTATTGCTTTTTGCTGATGATATGATCTTACTTCGAGAAAACCCCCAAAGATTCTGCCATGAGACTACTAGAAACTAGAATTGATAAAAAAATTCAGCAAAGTATCAGGTTACAAAATCAATGTACAGAAATCAGTAGCATCCTATATGTCAACAACAGTCAAACCGAGAACCAAATTGAAGACTCAATAGCCTTCATAATAGCAACAAAGAAAATAGAATACCTGGGAATATATTTAACTAAGGAGGTAAAAGATTTCTACAGTCAAAATTATGAAACACTGAGGAAGGAAATAGCAGAGGACATAAAGAGATAGAAAACCATACCATGCTCCTGGGTTGGCAGAATCAACATTGTTAAAATGTCTATACTATCAAAATAATCTACAGATTCAATGCGATCCCTATTAAAATACCAACATCATTCTTCATGGATCTAGAAAAAATAATTCTATGCTTCGTATGGAACCAGAGAAGACCCCATATAGCAATAGCAATCTTAAGCAAAAAGAACAAATTGGGAGGCATCAGTTTACCATACTTCAAGCTATACTACAAGGGTATAGTAATTAGAACATCATGGTACTGGCATAAGAACAGAGATATAGACCAAAGTAACATAACTGAGAGCCCAGATACAAAATCATCTTTCTATAGCCATCTAATCTTTGACAAAACAGACAAAATCATACACTGGGGAAAAGAATCCTTATTCAATAAATGGTGCTGGGAAAACTAGATAGCCACATGTAGATGACTGAAACAGGATCTGTACCTTTTACCTGTCACAAAAATCAACTCATGGTGGATAACAGACTTAAACCTAAGGCGTGAAACTATAAGAATTCTAGAAGAAAATGTTGGAAAAACTCTTACAGACATTGGCCTAGGCCAAGAATTTATGAAGAAGACCTCAAAGGCAATCACAGCAACAAGAATAGATAAATGGCACCTGATCAAATTAAAAAGCTCCTGTACAGCCGAGGAAGCTATCATCAGAGCAAACAGACAATCTACAGAATGGGAGAAAATATTCACATGTTACACATCCGATAAAGGGTTGATAATTAGAATTTATATAGAACTTAGGATTGTTTAATTTTTTCATGCTGATTTTCCTATAAGAAAGTGGCCAAAGGACATGAACAGAAACTTTTCAAAAGAAGACAGACTAATGGCCAAGAAACATATGAAAAAATGCTCATCATCTCTAATTATCAGAGAAATGCAAATCAAAACCACAATGAGATATCACTTATCTCCAGTGAGAATGGTTTTTATCAAAAAATCGCAAAACAATAAATTTTGGTGTGGATGCAGAGAGATAGGAACATTCATACACTGCTGGTGGGACTGCAAAAAGTACAACCTCTGTGGAAAGTAATATGGAGATAACTCAAAGAGCTAAAACTAGAACTACCATTTGATCTGACAATCCCATTAGTGAGTATCTACTCAAAAGAACCAAAGACATTCTATAAAAAAGACATCTGCACTAGAATGTTTATAGCAGCACAATTAACAATTGCAAAGATGTGGAAAGAACCCAAGTGTCCGTCAATACATGAGTGGATTAATAAAATGTGGCATATGTATACCATGGAGTTCTACTCGGCCACAAGAAACAATGGTGATCTAGTATCTCTTGTATTATCGTAGATAGAGCTGGAGCCCATTCTACTAAGTGAGGTATCACTAGAATGGAAAAATAAGCTCCACGTGTACTCACTATCAAGTTGGTGTTAACTGATCAACACTTAAGAACAGACATAGTAATAACATTGATAGGGTGTCAGGCAGATTGTTGGGGGAGGAGGAGATGGGTATATTCTCACATAAAGGGAGTGGGGGGCACCGTCAGGAGGATGGTCACGCTTAAAGCTCTGACTTGGGTGGTGGGGCAAAGACAATATATGTAACCTAACCAGTTGTACCCATAATATGCTGAAATAAAAAAAATTAAAGAAAAAGAAAAAAAGCAAATTGGATTACCATAGCTGGTTACAGAAAGCAAGCAAAGGCTTAACATACACCTAATTGTCCTGTGAGTACAGAATACCTGGAATGGAGGAGGGGCTGGTGGCCCTCCTGCATAGTAAACCCAGCCTGAATCTCTTCCTGTACCAGAACATGACCTCAAGTTGCCGATTCAATTGCCTGAGCTCACTCTGCCCACATCAGTAATAGCCAAAGTACACAAAAAGCAATTTCATAGAGTATAATGATTACAGCAACCTTTCATTAAACACTAACTATGCGATGAACTGTGAAAAGTACTTTACATACGCACTATTTAACTTAAGGATGATCACCAATCCTCACAAAGGATGCCCTTATGGGGACAAAGCAGGCACTTGATCACCTGGTATCATGAGAAAGCTTTTAAAAATCAGATTGAAAATCTTTTCTGGAAAGGAAACCACTGATACCTGGTACTCCACCCCTGGTCCTTCATTCCATTGGATTAAGTCATTATTCCTGGACGAGACACAACAGCCACTTTGCGAATTAAAAGCATTTCTTGCTGTTCACATGTAAGCAAAATTTTTTTTTCTTTTTCTTCCCCAAGTGACCTTATTTGACTTAAAGAAAAAGTAATTTGTTGGGAAAGAGGGCACAGGAAGGGAAGCCTATAAAAGATCTACGAGGGGAAGGCTCCCAGAAGGCTTCGGGAAGCTGAGAGCAGAGCTTGTCAGGGATTAGGTATTTATTCTACATCCTTTTCCACAGTTAACCTTGCTTCTCTCCAGTGACTAAGTACGTACAGAGAAGGTTAATTAGCTACAGCACGAGAGATTTAAGTACAGAAGAACTCCTTCCTAATAGTCGCTACTTGATGGGCTTCTGCAGGCAAGGTGCACTTTTTTTCACTGACATTTGACCCCTAGAAGCAGTTGTCCCAAATCTCTGCCAGCTTTGAGCTTGTCTTTCCCATTCACACATGCATTTCCCATTTCCTGTTTGGGTCCTTGCCTGCACTTTTTGTTTTAGAGAAATACTGGAAACAACAGAGATTGTTGATGGTCTTAAATATGGAGGAGACTCAATTCTGACTCCTTTGGAGGATGCACTGCCAAGAGAAATCTCAGGCCAATGCCACTGCTCTATAAACTGGCCACGAGTAAGCCTGTGTGGGCTCTTTCCACTATCTCTGATGCCAACATCAAAACAGCGGTGAGCAGTTCATCAGCTATGCCCAACTTAATCAATCCATCTTCCACTCCGTCACTCTGATTGAGCAACATCTGGCATTGGTGTAGAGTTCTCTGAGATGTGAATACCTCAACCCGTTTGTTCAGGTGTTGGCAACAAAGGCATCCAATCCAGAGCAAAACCTCTCTGCCTTAATCCCTCTCCCAAAACACCAGGCCAAATCCTATAGGTCCTTTCTAATATCCACTTACTGAGACAGCCCACAGTCCCCCCTGCTGTGCATCCTCTCTCTCTGCAACGGGTAAGAAACCCAGGTTGTCAACTACAAGTACGTTCCCGGTGAGCTCTGGCTGGAGGGTATCTCCAGGCACCTTATGTGGAAAATTCATTCCAGAAGAGGCAAGAAACTCTGTATGTAAGATTATGAAACATGACATTTCTATGCAAATAACTTTTGTAATTGTTTTTCCCAACAGTTTTTGAAGTGTTGCCCTAGCGACAATGCTGATCTGGGGCATTACGGAAGAAGAAATGAACATTTGTTGAGTACATCCTAATTGAAAGGCACTGGGTGAGATTCTTAAATTATTTTACTTAATCATCAGGATAATCCTGGGTGGTAGATATTTGTTAACTACATTTTACAAATGAGGAGGCAGAGTGTCAGAGAAGTCAAATAACTTGCCCAAAGCAATGAAGAGCTGGTAAGTGGGCTAAATCCAATAGTCAATATTTAGTCAGCAGCAAATTCCATTAGGTCACCAAGAGGAGCAGAGCAGAATATTTGCAGTCAAACACTTTTATAGCAATGTCACTGGAGGAATTTGAAGATTAACCAGGCATATTCCCCCACCTGAGAAAGGGGTGGGAATGGAGGCTGGGTTCATTCTCTGCCCTCTTCCCCATTCCTGTGATATGTACGATGTTTTCTTGACTGGTTGAAAACACTCTACGTTGGAGCCACAGCCCTTACATTGTTTCCCATAAGAAGGCTTTTTGAAGTCCCATGGCAATTAATCAGAGCATGTGAATCCCCCGGGGGTCTGAAGTGCTAGGAGAGTACATTTTCAGATTTACTGTGACTAAATCCCCATGTGACTCTTCCAGGTCAAGTGTTTTCCACACACGGCCTGGGGGAGGTGCTGTCACTTCTAAACTGCACTCTCAGCCCTGAACCTCGCCTGTACAACATGCTCTCAACATGTCTCTACACTGTTTGAAGTGGGCAGGCTGCATGGAATTCCACCCTCCTGCCTGCTAGCATATACAGAAAGGTATTCTATCTTCAAGTCATTTTCCAATTTCAGATCACAGTTCACCTCTAAACACAAATAGGCAACTTGTGACCAGCCAATCTGCCCATGTTGCCCCAGATCTTTTGCAGCTTAGCATAAAGAAAGTGAAGAAAGTTCCAATTCTAGAGTCAAAATGTTTATATCTAAACCTCAGCTGACCTCCTGCTGGGTATATGCAAATTAGGTAACATTGCATCACTTTTATCAACACATTGTCACTGGCAACCTAAGGAGTGCTGACATTATCTCTTACTGTTACTGTGCGGAGTAAATGAGATAATGTGAAGTACTTAGCACAGTGGCAAAGGCTCAACAGATGTATGAAAGCCAGCCACCCAGCTACTTGGGAGGCTGAGGAGGGAGGATCACCTGAGCCCAGGAGTTCGAGGTTACAGTGAGCTGTGCTGAAACCACTGTCCTCTAGCCTGGGCAACAGAACAAGACCCTGCATCAGAAAAAAAAAAGCCTGTTTCCACATTCTGGTGGATGCAGGACACTCTGGAAGAGACTCACTACCTCTGCAGGTCATTCGTGCCATGAAACCCTCAGCAGACACCAAAACACTGAAGGCGTTCTTTTATCCTTTACATGGCTTTTGATCTTGGCAACTGTCGGAATTTAGCTGGGTGTTATCCCTCCCAGTGCTCTATGTGTCACATTGACTATTTCGTCTGATTTCTCTCCTCCCTGACACAAGTCATGCCAAATCCAGGCTATCTTAGAATATAAATTGTGGGCTAGTTACCTAGTTTACAGGGTCCAGAAATCAATTCTGAGTGAAGGTTTTAACCTTCATTTGATTAGCAAAACACTACCTCCTTATCCCCCAGTGCCCTAGGCAAAAGAAAACAACCTGCCTTCTCCCCAGCCAGCTCTATCCTAGTCCAACAGCTATTTGCCCCCTGTACACTCACCTAATTTTATTCCTGAGGTCCCATTTGGTGGAAGTATGAGGCTGGTTAGGGGAAAAAAACCTGAGTAACAGCTTAAATGCCACAAACGAGGCAGACGATCCATGGAGGAAGCAGAGTAGACCTCAGGTTCCTTAGCACATGCTACTACATCGATGGAGAGGGGAGGTAAATGGCAGCTTCTGGCCAGACCACACAGCCCTGTATCAGCCATTTACTTCACACACATATAGCAGGGCCCAGCCCTAGCAGGAGGCAAGGGAGAAAGGATTCTTTTATGATTCTGGCTTCCTTAAAATACTCTGAAAAAATAACAATCGTAAAGTTATATGCTGAATTTGTTGTGCGTTGAATGAAGCTCAGTCTGTGGGCCACGTGTGGCTCCTAGGGAGTTCTGTTTGTCTTGCCAGGAAGCCTCTAATGGGCCAAAGGACAGGAAACACTTTTTCCAGTGCTGTTCCACTGAGAAGACCTATGTCCTCTCCCCTCAAACAAGTCACTTCTCCCATTCATCTCAATGCACAATTTAATGTGACAGCCACAAAAGTGGAAAGGAAGTTGGACCAGCTGAGGGTTTCTGCTTATTCCCAGAGAGCTGGATCCACCTTTGAGGCAGGACCAGCTACAGAATTTGTGGGCGCTAGTGCAGAATGAAAATGCTGGGTCTCTTGTTGAAAAACCGAGAGTTTCAAGATGGCAAAAACAGAGCATAAAACCAACCCCGAGGCTCATCTAAGCATGGGTCCTTGGGCAACTACATCGTTCACATGCCCATGCAGTCAGTCCTGCCCAGGAACCAGAGATCCAGCAGATCTCCTTCTACCTAGGAAGGCTAAAAGGAGGCAGGATGGCACAGATTCCCATCTCTGTATCCTATTTATGCATTGCAGGGAACAGACCTGTCTTAGCCCAAAGGGACATATTTAATGATGGACTTCAGGTACCATGAGAGTCCAGGAGAGGAAATGTTTTAGGCCCCAGCAGAAGATCCTGAATGCATAATGGGAACTGCCTTCTTGGTATTTTCAGTGCCAGAGCCCACTTTCTGTCCTAGGCCACAAATGACAGGAAGAAAATTGTTAGCATACAAGGAGAGAGAGAATGTGACTAAGACAGAGCAAATCATTAATTCTGCGATGAAGTTGAGGACATGGAGGTTGCTACTTTAGCATAAAGAAAGAATTTTAGCAGCATGGACTTCAATTTTAAAGGGGCCCCTTTGCTAACTGGGGGAAGGGAGGCCAGGCTGAAAGGCAGAATTCTAGCAATGTAATTTTATTCCTTCCAAGCACAAGGTCCAACCTCCTAATCTTATCTTCAAACTACCGCCTTATACAAATCCTTAAGAAATCTGTGACGAAAGTTTGAATTAGCATGCGACCAATACACAGGTACTAGCCATTCTTAAAGCCTTAAAGTGTGTTTTCCTCAGGAGTGCCCCATTCGGAGCTTTTATTTGCCCCTTTTTATTTACACCTTGAATAATGAAGTTTCCAAACAAAAGCAAATTACAATACATCCCCTGCCTAAAGTCTTTAAATAGTATCTAAAGATGGGGTTAGACTCAAATTTAGAATCATAGAAAAATGCTAAATTGGAAATGAATATTTAACAATGGTCCTGTCCAATGGTTCCAAAGACTGGGTTCCCAGTCCTGATGTGACAGAACCATTCGGAAAACTTTTAGAAAATAAAGATTTTCTGAACCTTCCCCGAGAAATTTGTTTTCATTCATTTAGGGTGGAGCTGGGGAATGTTTCTATAAAATTTATTGATTGTAATTTAAAAAGCATCAAAAATAATATGGGCTAAAGTATCACAAGTCAAAAGACAATGCACAAAGTAGGAATTAATATTTGTAACTCATACGTGCCCAGGAGCGGAAGTGGTGTTACCCAAATGCACACAGGCCCACCAATCAGGCAGGACTATGTAAATGTGGCTGTGGGCTGCATATTCATTTATAAAGGAAAATTCTGCGTCCAGGCCCTGGGCATAGCTCATCCTCACACTTGCTATGGAGTTCCTCCCATTCCCTCCACCACGGAGAGGGGGGTTCTCCCACCTGTCCCCTCCTGTCCTCCAGCTAACTGGGAGAAATCCTGGAAGGCCCCTATGTGAACAGTTGGTCCTCATAACCCCCGCCCAGCTTGTAGCTGGTTTGTTACCGTCACTCCACGTGGGCGCTCCGTTCTATTCCAGCAGGCACGTTGGTTTGGACACCCCCTTTACAGAGCCGTCAACTCATTTCTCCAGGCTGTAGGTTGGAGTGACAGTTGTTTGGGATTTCGTTTTTCCTTTCTGCTGTGGGGATTCCTCTGCTTTAGCAGGACATTGAAATCAATTTCCAAGAACATCTTAAAAAGGTAAAGTTTTAACATCTGCTAATAAAGAATGGCTTTGAACACAGTGGGCTGGATTAGCCTTGCAAGGGTGAAAATGGCAACGGGCCTGTCTCCAAAATGCCGTACATGTGCACCCTGCTGGCCTCCGACTTGGAACCCTGCAAACCACCATCTTGAGGATATCAGAGGAAATATTTTCCACTTCTAGACCATGCCAGAACCTAGAGGTCCTGCCACACAAAATAAACTCTCCTCCAAATGACTGAAAATGCTATTTTCCCGCAGTTGTGGGAATGCATAAATAAATGGGACGAAGTGAGATGGAGAAACCAGCAGAGGGAGAATTCGATACGTTAAACACCCAGGGAGCCGCAGTAGTAGCCACAGGGCTGGCCAAAGAACAGAAATCAAAAGAAAAGCACATTTACATTGAGTACACATGGTAGGCACATTTTGATATGTCTCCAGGAGATTTACACAACTTACTGTGTCTTAAAGATACTTGAAAGCACATCCACGTTCTCTCTATGCTGGTGCAACTGACAAAACATGCAGAGGACACTTTATAATTCCATGGATATATTTTTGAATACATTCTTCAAGGTTCTATTATGAAAAATACATAATTCAGTATTCCTCTAAGAGTAGACTGTAGGCAGATATCAAAGTGTTTATTCCTGGTCTGCAATACGTACAGAAAGTGAGAGTAAGCACTTGGAAACTTTTACAGCAGTTTTATACCACCACAACATTTTTACTATATTTTACAAATGAATTAGTCTTCAATGAATTGAAAAACAACAAAAAAAGGCTTTTTACCATGTATAGTTTGACAAACGCTGGTAAAATGAACTATATCTGTATTGCCTACGTTTGATTGTTGTTAACAAACTGGTAGAAATACAGAATCCTTCATACAAAAATACTATGAGAAGATGACATAAAATTAGGCACCTAAAAAGTTTTGATGTTATTTAACTCTTTAACTGGTTTCTTTTTTTTGTTAATTTAACATTGGCTTGAAAGTATAACCAAAAAGTAATGGGTCCATTTTTCATATTTACACTTCCTATCACATGGATATTCCAAAAAGTTTATCTTTATACTAGGCTTATGATCATACGTGGGAGACAAATATTGCCATTATCATTCCCATGATACTCTTTTCTAACTCAGTTCTATGTTTTCCGATTTTTAAAAACAAGTCAGTTAGTTGAAGACATCCTCCTTATATTGGAGAGCCTGATTATAATTTATTATATGACAGGAAAAGCTGTAATTTTTCTTAACTTCCTTGCCCATTCTCACATTTTCTAATGAAAATATTTAGGGCAGTTTTATGTGTTTTTAAAAGCTTTTTTATATATACATAAAGTAATAGGATGGAATTCCCCATGCACATTTTAGGAATTTAAGTCAGATTCCTGAAACAAAGGTAGCATAACTTTTCATAGTGGACATTTTCCAATCCATAGGAAGAACTTACAGAGCAACTTCATCTGGCTGTTATTAATGTCAGTCTATGATTCTGGCAAAGAGGGTAAAAAATAATAAGGAAATGTCACCCAC
Organism: Avahi laniger; assembly: GCA_963575035.1. NCBI lineage: Eukaryota > Metazoa > Chordata > Mammalia > Primates > Indriidae > Avahi > Avahi laniger. The sequence goes on along the minus strand of CAUYSK010074094.1, from coordinate 3,104 downwards.
CCACATCATCAAACGTACAAAACTGGAAAACTTTATCCATGGCTACTTTGAATCAAATTACTTCAGCAATTTGGACAAAGAGTCAGTTTGTGCCTAGATGAAAATTTTGTTTGAATATAAATTGTTTTCTAGATGTTTTGCTAATGTCTTTCAATGTCTAATTCCCACAGCTTCTCTGTTAGGGATTAAGAAGCACTGCAGACAGTGAGTTCAGAGTCATTTGTTTTCTCTGGCCTTGAAAAAAAGGGCCACACACACCCAATTATTGAGCTACTCTCTTTTTTCCCTCTTGTAACTCATCCAAACATTCTATTATGAAGTTGAAACATTTCAGTTACTGTAATTTTTTCCTAAAGATTCTGGTTCCCACACTGAAATTCTGCCTCCAAAGTCAGATTCAGACTCCAATTCCCAAAATCTGTTCCAAAACACATTCATGGCCTAATCCTTGAGAAAGAGAACTTCAAGCTCTACTTGTCTCCTTTCAGAATGAGTCAACGTATTTTAAAAAGCAACAAAAATGTGAAATCCCTTGATGAAGTGTTTTTGAAGTGTCCTGGCCATGTCTGTAGGAATAGTCAAATATTATCTAACTCTGTTCATTTTTTAAAGTGGAAAATAACTAAATTTACACAAATATAGGCAAACAGCTCCTTCCAAAAGGAATCAGTATGAAATACTGGGGTGGTGGTGTGCAGAAAGGAATCAGAGTGGGAGAAACTGAGCAACTAGGGGTAGGATGGAGGTGACCTGGGAGGTGGGGAGGAGATACCATCTGGAGTAATGGAAACTCTCTAGGAATATGACAATTAGGGACAACATATATGACTATGAGAATTAGCTACTAACCCTCTCCACCCATACGGAGAACCCAGTTACCAACGCTCCGGTGAATCAGAGACGTGAGGGACTAAAATCAAAAAGGAATCAAATACAGATTTCTGTACAAAGTATGAGGTCACAGCCTTGACCTTCAGGATCAGTCAGGAGGTAGGTCCCTGGGACTGCAGTTTACAGTTCTACTAACGTTCTGGCACAAGAAATGGGCTTCCCCTTTCTGATGCAGAAGACAGATGAACACAGTGAAGATCTCTGATGAGCAAAGAAACACCCACGCAGTTAAAGGAAAATCCAGTTAGTAATAATTAGCAGTTGCTATCAAGTCAGTGCTCACTCTGTGCCATATACTGTGCAGAAAGATTTACTCACAGCCTCTCTTCACCCTTTCAATCATTCTCAGAAGTGGTTATTATTTCCATTTACAGAAAAGGGGTCCAAGACACAGAGGAATTTTCCCAAGGTCTACGGACAAGATCTAAATGCATGTTTGTTAAACAACAAAGTCTAACCTCTTCACCCCTGGCCAGATTACCTGAAAGTTACCCAAAAGGCTGTTTGAGGAGAAGGAAGGAAGCTGATTTACCTGGACTAGAGCAAGATTGTAGGAGAATCATGGCCTCGGTGATGACTAGAATTATTTAATACATTGAATAAACACCAGATTATCAAAATTAGGTTAAATGCACTTTAACAGACTTGAATGCATATAATTAGTAAGTACCCAAGCCAGGATAAATTATGAGCTAATTTAACAATATATACCAGGATTTATATAGCCACAGAGTGAAGTCCCCTTGGAAACAGTCATTTAAGGAGACTCCATTTTATTCCATTGTTGAGTGTCTTGTGGAATTAACATTTGGAATTAACTTTCAAGTATTACTGCGTTCTTGGAGTATTCTTGGTGGTAGCAAATTCATGTTCTTAAAAGGTAAACTTGATTTCTAACAACTACAAAGTCACTTGGAGTCAAATCTAAGTGATAGGTCCCCAACCATCATCATCATAGGGTGTAACTATGAAGCAGTGGTTCCACTTTTTTGGCCACACTCTCCTTTTGAGAATGTGATTAAACCCGTGGAATCCAGAAAAAGGGATGGAGGATGAGTGGAGGGAATATTTTGATGGATACTTTGAAGGTTTCGTTAAAAATGAGTTTCTAGACTCCCAAGAATCCCCTTGGAGAGAAACACACGGAGGCCCATGTTCAAGGGTGGGGACATTCCACCCTCCAGTCTCTCCACAACAGCTACAGCTTTCTCCATTTGGAATATGAGCTCAAGGAGAGCAATGGGTTTTGTTTTATTCATTGCTGTGCCTAGATCAGAGCCTGGCACTCACTAAAAAAAAAAATATATATATATATATATATGAATATAATATTTGTATCATGAATAGGATGAGTAAATGAGTGGATAATTTGAGTCATGGGTAAGATTTCAATTATCAAAAGATTTCAATTGTTTCTCTTATTCTAGAAACAATTTTTAAAAACCACTGGCATAGACAATTGAGATGGAGACAGTCCTGGGAGTATAATGGGTGGTGGCTAGGGTTTAAGATTTAGCCAAATCTCAGAATTAGAAATACGGTATCAATTCCATCTGAAAACCAGTTCTTCAGAATCTCAGAGCACAGCACGGTAAGTGCTCAGAGGGACAGATGGCACAATGGTTAGGCTCTGAAGTGGGAACCTGGGTCAAACAACCCAGTATCACTTTGGTATGGAGTGCCTCTGCTGACGGATGAGGTTGTCAAAGTGGTCATACACTTGAGTCTTTATGAAAGAAAGAAATAATAAGAATAAAACCTGTTCTGTGATGCTACTCTTTTTGTATGTATCTGTGGGTGGTCAGAGAAACAATGATTGATTACCAGTCCTAGATTCATTGACTAAAATAAAGTGCTTCGGCATCTGGTTGAAAATGAGGAATGTCAATGCAAAACAAGACAGAGAATGCATATTCGATTCTATTGCACAAACATCTTTCAACTTTGCTGAAAATGGCCCTCCCCCCAACAAAGCTTTTCTTAGAAAACAAAGATAGGCATAGAGTTTATGTGTAAAGATTTTTTTTCTTTAAAAAAAGACACATTTATCTAGCAAGAGCAATACAAAGGGATTATATAAATTTATTTTTCATGTAACAATTGATTAGGTTAGAAAAAATTCCCATTTTCAATGTTAATTCCATCTCTCATTTTGTTTTAAAAAAATCACTAAAAGGACAAAAACCCACACAAAAATACAATCTGTATCTGTT
>CAUYSK010074092.1:0-16676 GCA_963575035.1 Avahi laniger | reverse complement strand
AAAAATAGAAAGAAATTAATTGGACAGCTAAAAATATATATAGAAAAAAATTAGCCGGGCATGGTGGCTCATGCTTGTAGTCCCAGCTACTTGGGAGGCTGAGACAGTAGGATTGCTTGAGCCCAGGAGTTTGAGGTTGCTGTGAGCTAGGCTGATGCCACGGCACTCGCCCCAGGCAAGAGAGTGAGACTCTGTCTCAAAAAAAATAAATAAAATAAATAAATAAATAAATAATCATGGAAAGTCATCAGATAACCCTGTGACCACATTATCTCTACAGGAATAGAAAGAAATAATAGAACCAAAAAGAAACTTTAGCTTTATTGCTCTTAACATGAAATATCATATTTATAATATGCTCATATTTTATTATATAATAGTTTACTGTCTCTTAAAAGGCCAGCGTTTTCACTTAGTCTTGTTATCTTAAATACAGAAAGAGCCCTTCTTAGCTAAACATATTACAGGGGAAGTTCTGTCATGGACTACAGGGAAGAAAAAAATAAATGCTTTCTTGGCCATCGCAGATATGGACGTGATTGATTAGTTTGTCACTTGGCCACAGCCGAGTGTCGGCTTAATCTTTTAATCCAATACAGGCAGGAGAAGAAGGGAGCGCTTATGACATAACCTCCTCACAGACTGCCCGTGAACCGTGAGTGCAGGCACTCACAAACCCCTTCTGCAAATACGTATCGGACTGAGCCCTTAAACATGCGGTCCCTGACGGAGTCCACACAAATATGAGAGACAGACGTGTGCACGCATGATTCCAATGGCTCAGGGCAATGAACTCATGAATTTAGAACCCTCTGCTGGGTTCAGCAGGAGAGGCTAAGCGCTTGCGGAGCAGGTGCAGGGATGAGTGGAAGAGCTGGGACCAGGGATACATTTCTGTGAGCAAAGGAGACAGGCTGCTCTGAGTGACAGAGGTAGACTGTGTGGGAGGAGGGGGAGGGGCAAGATTGACCCCCAAAAGGGAGGAGGGTAGGGAGTCAATCTGTTCAACCTTCTCTGCTCTCCTTGCACCTTGAGAACTGGCACTAACTGGGATACACATGTCCCACATACATTTTGAAACAGATTCAACCTGCACGTGAATTGTTTTTACCACAGTGGATCTGAAAGACGACTGTCAGATTGGAACACGTGTTGGTGGGCTTCACCCAGTGATGCACATCTTGGAAAAACTGGTGGATGCCAGAAAAGTTGGATTTCTGCATTTGAAAGAACTGGCATCACTCAGCTACAGCTTCATACCCACCTCCACCCCCCAAGTCGGAACATCAGAACAGGACCAAACTTTAGTCTTAAAGGAAATATGTGTTAGATGGGAAGCTTATTTTGCAGAGCCTTCAGCAAAGGGGCATCTCAGAAGGCAGCATGTGGAATGATCTCTCTTCTATTATATGCCGTGGCAGAGCAGGGTGGTGAGAACCTGTCATGTGTAGGGAAGGTCATTCTTTCATGATGTAGGCAGAGGTTTTTGGTGATGAGCAAGGCTTAGAAAAGAGAACATCCATTGGGAAGGTGAGTACCCAGAAATTGATGTGTTTAAAATCATTCCTATTATACTTTGAAAGATTTCAAAAAGGCATCTGGTAGTTTGGAGATCTCTGCTCCAGTCCATAGAACTACTAGAGAGAGAATTGCTGAATTACAGGGTATAGTCAACTGACAGGCAAAAGGTTCCCAGTTCTACAATCCTCTCTGTGAATGTGCTGTTCTTCCTGAATAGAGATGGAGTCCATGTCTTCACCCCTTGTATCTTGGATGGCTTTAAGATTTGTGTTTTTTCAAAAGAAAAGAATAAAAATGATGATGTGCAATTTCAAAGTCTGGGACTCAGAATTCCCTGTATGTGTTCTTGCTCTTTTGAAACTCTGCCACTGTCTCATGAAGACATTCAGGCTACTGAGCTACAGGAGAAGAGACCTCATGGAGAAGAACCCAACATAGTTAAAATTACTCCCAGCAAACCCCCGATTATATGAGAAAACTAACTCAAAGTCAACAACTCAAAGTCAACACATTTGAGTCAACAACTCAAAGTCACACATGAATGAGCTGGACCAAAATTTATCAAAATAAATGTCCAGCTAACATGACTTGTGTATTCATAAGTACTTATTGGTATAAGGAACTGAATATTAAGAGTGTTTTGTTATGCAGCAGTAGCTAACTGATACATAGGGTAATATTAACTTTATCTTTTCCAAAAGAGTTGTATTATGTTGCACACTCACTAGCAGGTAAGAGAATTGCCTGCCACTTATACACTTGATATTACCAGATAGTATTTTTGCCCCCATCTGAGTGGTATGAAATGTTATTAGTTTGTATTTCAATTTGCATATTTCTTAAAACTAGTGGAGATGTGCATCTCTGCATGGCATTATAATCATTCTTAATTCTCTTCTTGAATAGCATCCCAATTTCCCACTGGCTGGCTGAACATCTCTGTTACTGATGTGTAGCAAATCTTTTTATACATGATGATGGCCTCTTCTCAAGGATGTAACTGCAAACACATAAATATGCATAGTGTATGCTGGGCACCTTCCTAAGGCTTTACATATATTGAATATGCATTTTTCACAACTACCCTATGAGATAGATAATTTATGATACTTCATTTTACACCTGAGGCAAATGATGTATAAAGAGATTAAATAATTTTCCCAACTTTACACAATTAATAAGCATTAGAGATACCTTTTCTAGCCTGCTGCCCATAATCAATTTATAGATTTTTTATCATATAAATTAAGTTTTAAAATGTATAATTTATTAATAATTTCCTGTATAACGTCTGCTCTTTTTTTAAAGATGATTCTTCCTTTAATCCAAAGACATGAAGATGTTTTGTTTTGTTACATATTCTTCTAATAAATAGTTTGAAAGTTTTCTTTCACATCTGGGTCATAATTCATTTGAAATTTATTTCTCTGGATGGTATAAAATAGAGATCATTTTAATTAGTCCCTTAGATGCTAATACTATTTCTAAAGACATAGGTATTATACCTCTTTACTTACATGATAAGTATTTAATATCTGTTAGGGTCTGTTTCTGTCTCCCTTGTTCAGTTCTAACCTATTTTATCTATTTTCCTATATCCCTAGCTTGTTTGTTTGTTTTTTCTTTTTTTTTTGTGAGACAGAGTCTCTCTCCATTGCCCCTGGGCTAGAGTGCAGTGGTATCATCATCATAGCTCACTGCAACCTCAAACTCCTGGCCTTAAGCGATCCTCCTGCCTCAGCCTCCCAAATAGCCGGGGCTACAGGCACACAACACCACACCCCCTAATTTTTTCTATTATTAGTAGTGATGGGGTCTCACTCTTGCCCATGCTGGTCTCAAACTCTTGAGCTCAAGCTATCCTCCTGCTGTGGTCTCCCAAAGTAGTAGGATTACAAGCATGAGCCAGGGCACCTGGCCTCCTAGCGTGTCTTAATTCCTCTAGTTTACATTTTTTAAAAAACACAACAAACTTTACTGAGATATAATTCACAAACCATACAATTTAATCTTTCCAAATATGCAATCCAATGGTTACTAATATATTCATGGATTTGTGCAACAATCAACACCATTTAATGGCAGAAATAGTCCTGAAAAAGAAACCCTGCAACCATTGGTGTTCCATCCCATTTCCCCTTTCTCCCAGCCCCTGGAAAACATGCATCTACTTGTGTCTTCATGGATCTGCTTATTCTGGAAATTCTGGATGTGGGGTGACAGTGTACCTGTCCTCATCTTTGGTTGTTAGAGGACTTGAGCACATCTATGCGCAATCCTGACAAACTCCATGTGGAGGATGCTATTCCATGTGGTGCACAGACAAGCACCCCTCGAGGCCATCCTCATCTAGTGAACACCCAAAGCCATGGCAGCTGACTCCAGACTGAAGAGCCTTCCGGCTGAGCACAGCCCAAATGCACAATCAAGAATCATGAGCTAAGTAAACGTTGTTTTAAAATGCTTAGCTGCGGGATGGCTTCTTATACAGCAAAAGCTAGTGGATACACCACCATGAACATGCCTTAACTCATTTTATCACCAGGACTCCTTAGGACATTTGGACATGCTCCTGTTTTCCCTGCTTGCAAAGAGTATATTCCAGATGACTGCTTTTTACTCTTTAGCTTAAATTCCATTTCCTCAGAAAGGCATTCTCTGGATCACACCAACCTCCACTCCTAAATGAACTTGGTTTCCTCATTTATTTACTGCAGTAGGCATTTTCCTTGACAAAATTTACTATAATTTATAATATGATGCTTTGTTTAATAACTGCTCACAGTATTAGCTCCAAGAGCACAAAGGTATTGACTACTATTTTTTCATTACTGTATTCCCTAATTTTCAATGGCTACCAAAATATCTAGCACGTATAATACAAATTACATGGCAAATATCTGTTTGATGAATCATGTACTTTTGACTATAAGCCCACATCTACTACAAGAAAGGGATCACAGTTGTACTCACTGTAAAGAATCAATGATAAACGTAGTGAGAAAAACATAGACTCTTCTTTGTGGTATGAATGACTGATTCTCCTCCCAAGTATAAAAATGCAATGCTGCATTTTCTTTTTTTTTTTAATTTTGAGAATAGATATTAGATTATTATCCATTATCAGTAGGTCATATAAGAATTTTTGAGCATATAGTCTGTAAGAACTCTGCCATTTAATTTATCTTGGGTTGTCATTTCAAAGCACTTGAGGAAATGCTTTTGTGATTACAGTAAAAGCAAGCTCTGATTCTTTGTCATTTTCTGTCAGTTCAAAAATTCTTCATTGTAATAATGGAATATAGTAAGTTTATTTGTATATTTTCCCGTTTTTATCTGACTAGCTTTGGAAGACAAAATGAGACAAAAATGTGAATAATAATTTTCCTTTCTTGTTTTACTGAAATTAGGAAAAATTGATTTCACACTTTCTCAGCTAGGAATCAAAATAAATCTAAATATTTTATAAGCACTGACATATGACTGTGCTTCTTTTTACAGTCATAGAGCATTGCCTAACCTTATATTAGCATTTTTTTTTGGTTATGAATTTGTTTATTAAAATGTTTCTGTTCTCAGGAATAAAAGACAAATCCTATTATATTTATATGAGTCTCTCCTACTTTTTTTTAGAACTTTCAGTTGATGGAATAAATTACCTCTTGAAGAATCTCTACGAGCTTGAGATTAAATCATAATGTATTTAACAATGGAAAGTAATTCAATATTGTATCTTGCTAGGTACATTTTCTGTATCTTTATTAAGAAAAGTCATGTTGGAAATGAAATTGACTTTTATTTGCCCTAAGATACCTCTTGAGATGTTGTATTAAAAAACCAATAACCTCTGCAGATATATATATATAAAAGATACACACACACACACACACACACACACACACACATATTCTATTACACAGCGCTAACTCTGACGAAAAGTCTTTTTCTGTACTAGGGACACAAACTGCTGACTACTACTGGGTGGAATTTCTATGTCATATGACTTTTTGTGTGTGGGACAAGGATTATAGGAGCTGGCACTTTTGGCTTTTTCTCCTTCAGTTGTGTATGTAAGGGATAAACTGTCTAAATCTACAAGTGGCTCATCTATCTTTACTAATGAAATCATATGGAGCTTTCCTGTAGCTTTTCCTGTGTGTGTACCTGATTCATACTAGAATATGAAGACATGGTTCTCTTCATTCCAAAAAAAACAAAAACAAAAAAACCAAACTTAGTTTAGATTTCTACAAAATCATCCCACTCTTCAATTCCTGAGTCTTTTGTGTCAAAAGATGAAAAACCTCTTGATCTCAATTAAGCGTCCTAAAAACATGTACTTTTTAAGAATCGTAAGGTCACTCAAACCTTTGGAAGATGGGATAATTCTTACTGCCCAGGAGGGCTTTTGCGACTTTATCCACTTTGGAACTTTGCTGGTTAGGCAGAACGGAGATGTTTCTTTTTCTATTCAGTTCCAACCTAGAGAACACAATGGTACCAACGACAGAAATGCCAACAGGGAAACAAACTGAAGGCACGTGGTTCTCATCTTTTTTTCAGTGTGACTGTGTTCACGCAACACATTTTGTGTATGAAGTGGGCTGTATTATTGGTTCAAAATATTCTGAGTTTTCCTGGGTAAGCATGATTATTTCCCCTCAGAAACAACCTAGTCCACCCAAGACTGACATAAACTTCAGAAAAAAAGAAATAAGGTCTGTTTGTGGCAGTTGCTAAAATTTTGGAGTTTTCTGTTACAAGAGCAAAATCTGGCCTAAGTTAACTGTGATGGCTGTTTGCTTCTCTCTGGAAGGCACACATGCGTGTGCAAACACAGACATGCACATGCCCACACACCAATGCACGCACACACATTCGACCACATCTACAGTGAGACTCATACACAACATCCTAACGTCCCAACATGTGCCTTCATCAGAGAGATCATTTTAGATCCTAAACACAACTGGTTTACCACTGTGCTTGATATTTATAAATTAAAGTTATTATGATGCTTTTCTTTAAAGTGGGTGCCTTATTTTCCTAATTAGCATTATAATTGTGGTTACCTATAACTGAAGAGTTCTTGTCAGGCGTTTTGCAGACTAACCCATAACTGGGGTGTGTTTGATGTACACTGTAAGTAGACTGAGATTATGCATTTTGAGGGACGAAGACAGAGGTAAAGAACCCTCATGACTTCATAGCAAGGGCGCATTCGCTGAATACGGCTTAACACTGTGGATGTGAACCTGACCACCTGGGTGAGGTCGTGTTTGTCAGGTGTCTCCACCGTAAATTCATCCTTTTTCTCCCCTTTCAATATTGTTCTCTTTGGAAGGAAGTCATCGTGCATGGCCAAACCGAAAGAGTAGAGACCTACGCTCCCCTTCCGTGAGGGAGGAGTATCTATATAAGTTATTTGGAATGTTTCTGCATGGGGAATCTATCTCATCTCCAGAACAAGATATCCACATTCTAATCCCCAGAACCTGCCAATAAGTTATGCAAAGTGGCAAGGGGGAATTAAGTTTGCAGATGGAATTAAAGATGCTCATTGCCTGATCTTAAAAGAAGGACGTGATTGTTCCGTGTTCCTCCCATAGTCCCACCGCAATCACAACGGTTCTTTAAAGAAGACAGAGCAGGAGTGCAGCCAGCGTCAGAGACATCAGAAGATGCTACGCTGCTGCTGGCTTTGCAGATCAAGGAAGGAGCCATGAGCCAATGAGCGCTCATGGCTCATTATAGAGGCGTCCTCTACAAACAGAAAAAGGGAAGAAAAAGATTTCCCCTAAGGGCTCTCAAAGGCAAGCGATTCTATTGACACCTTGATGTCAGCCCAGGGAGACATGTGTGGGATTTCTGACCTATAAAATGCAGGTATTCCATGAAAGAAAACTGGGAGATACCTTTGGGTTGTTTTAAGTCAAAAACATTGCAGTAATTTTGCACAGCACCATTAGGAAATTGGCATCTTGTTTGATGTATTCAGCCATGTATGTCCGTGGGGAATTGTGGCTATGTATTTTATACTCTGATTATAACTCCTGACTACTTAATTTTCTTGCTCCAATTGTTCCAGCTTGGGCTATCCAAATCTCTTTCACTTGGCTGTGTGTCCACTGGAGGTACTTCTGTCACTGTGCGACCGTGGGGTGTGTGTCTGTGTGTCTGTGTGTGTGTGTGTGTGTGTGTGTGTGTGTGTGGGTGTGTTGGGCATTTCCTTACTCTCTGGCTCTGTAGGACACTCCAAGCTTATCTTGTATGCTTTCTGCCCCATTTCCAGAATCAGCTATTTCACCAAGAAGCCTGGGTTCCTTTTACTTAATATCTGCCTTTTATACGTCAAGAACCTGAAGACAAGCTAATGAGGATGACTTGCCTATAAGAGTTTAGAAACAGTGACCCAGCTAGTATTTACAAGCTTATGGTGCATCACTGTGTCTATACTGCAGGCTAGCTGGTGATAGAGTGAAAACTAGCACCTTTTTATTCCCATTCCGGTGGTCCTTCTACCGCAGCTATTTTCTCACAGTGAGAATATTAACAACTAAATTGTGATATTTGCTTACCATATGCAGGGCACCATTCCAAATCTCTGTAACCTGCTTAAAAATTTCAGGAAGTATTTTGCCTAATGTTACAGATGAGACACATGCAGCACCGAGTTGTTACATAACTTGGCTGATGAGATCCAGATGTCAGGGTTTTGGGATTCAAATCCAGAACCGAAACACTTCATGACAACACAGTGTCACCTTTGTAGCAAACAGCAAGAACTATTTTGTGCAGGGTTTTGTGTTAGTTCCTGGCAAGACGGTTTTGATTCGGTCTTCCAATAGAAACTATAAAACACAGAGATGAATACACCACTGGCTGTGTCTTAAAATCTTTGGGGGAATAAAGAAAATAAGAATTATATCTCAACAACTAACTGTACGAAGAACAACAACCAGTATTCAAGGAAATGACCCATTTTTGTTTGGAAGGCACGAAGTAGGTGTCAGAAATTGTGGTTCACAAGAGGGGTGGCATTTCCACAGAGGAGGAAAAGAGTGGATGCAAAGAGATCGCTGATCCTAGATGTGGGTTGAAACGGAGACCTGCGTGACTATGGGTAGGTCAGTTAATCATCGCAAATATCTTTCGCGGATATAGGCCATACATGAGGCAGTGCAGTGGCCCTACACTGATGCAAATGCTCCTTAATAGGTATTGTGTTTTCAACTCAGTCTTCCATTGCTAACGATGCAGAGACTCTTATAAGATTGCAAGTCTTGCCTTTAAGGATTCAGAATCCTTAGGTAATTCTGTAATCATAATATACTGCCCAGCTTTGAAAAATACATCCTGATAATGTCTAATTTGTCTTGATTGTAATATTCTTCTATACTTACATTACCCTAATATTACTCACAAAATAACACTGTGTGGTGATTATATGATGTTTAATCTCATACACTTAATGACTGGCAGCCAATCATCTCACTCTTTTGTAAATCCATAAAACATTTCCCTCAGGCCAAGATATAAGTTTAATATCTCTCCAGGTATTTACGGATTTATGCTAAATGAGTTCCCTTCTTTTTTTCTTTTTTAAAGCATGCTATTTAGAGATCCACAGAAAAAGTAATTTCTAGCTTAATGATTTCATTTCTTTGATAGTTACATCCAATTTCAAGTATTTATAAAATCTCTTCAGGTTGAGGATTTGAGTTTTTTTTATTATTATTACTTTCAGTTGAAGAAGCTGGAAACTACTAAATCCAGCTCACAATACTTAACAGCTTAAAAAAGAGTAAATAAGAAAGTGGTAAATAATGTTAAAATATGTCCAAAGGCCAGTTCTTCTCTAAGAAATCCCGGCTTCACCTGCTGGTCTCTGTGCGAAATGACTTTCGTGACTGGATAAAAAGAAGCAAAGGAGGTTTATTTCCCTCGTTATATTACTTTATTGTACTAGTAGCAATTTGAGTATAATAGAGTCTTTCTTTTTGCTAAACATTTGAAGAAGTAGGGAGGTGTAACAACCTCATCTTAGCACAAAATAAAAACTGGATTAATCATTTGTGCTTAAAACAACAATGAGAATGTGTGTATTCTGTAATGTCGAGGTTTATATCATGAGCCAACATACATTTATTAATAAACACATCATGCATTAATAATGATGAGGGCATTTTTGCTGTGTCTGTATATATATATATGTGCACACAGATTATTATGCAGTCAGTTTTTACAATAGCATCCTCTAAATGTGGTCATGAGTATACACACACAGGCCTACACCTATGCACATACACTTTTGTTATTTATTTAAAAATATATCTCAACTGGTTTACTCCTGTAATCCTAGCACTCCAGGAGGCCAAGGCGAGAGGATTACTTGAGGCCAGGAATTTGAGACCAGTCTGAACAAGAGTAAGACCCCATCTATACAAAAAATAGAAAAATTAAGTGTGCACAGTGGCTCATGTGTATAGTCCCAGCTACTTGGGAGGCTGAGGCAGGAGGATGGCTCAAGCCCGGGAGTCTGAGAATGCACTGAGCTATGATGACATCACTGCACCCTAGGCCAGGCAACAGAGCCAGATTCTGTCTCAAAAAGGAAAAAATCTACCTCTATATATTTATATATACGTGTATATATATCGATATGTATATAACTTTAATAAATAATAGAGTCGAATGGGTATAAAATGGATATACAATGGATAATTTATAAATACATATATAGAGTATACAGTATAAATATATAATGTATAAATACATTGTTTTAATAAATGATGGAATCACTCATATATGCACACATACAATTTTATGCACATACACATATGTTTTTAATAAAGAATAGCATCACTCAGGGAAATAGATATCTGGTATAAAGATCAGAAAAGGAAGGTCACTAAAGGTGCCCCAAAGAGAAAGGGCATCAGTAGGACAGTGCATCAGCCGTGGTATCATCAGTAAGTGAGCGAAGGAAAGTGACCAGCAAGTGGAACACAAGGTGGATCATGGGCTGGGAAGACAGACGGAGGTACCTGAGAGCAATCAGACACCATGAAGAAAACCTTTCTGAGTTTAACAGCCTCGTCATTTGCAGAATAATCCATGAAAAGAGCTACAAGTGGAGACATATCCTGGCAGCTTACTTTAAAAGTGAAGAAAACCAAACCAAACCAAATGATCCAGGTAGAAAACCCAAAGTTCTCTCTATAACAGAAGATGTCTTTGGAGGTATCAGTGCAGATGATCCGTCTACTGCATCTAAGATGAGGTGGTCCCTGTGTCAAAGGTTATAGGGACATGCACCGCCCCACCCTGGCCCCCCACACCCCTGGCTGGGATCTGAGAGCCCAGACTCAGGGGTGTAGGTGTCTTGGGTATCTCATTTTCTCAAAGAAACCAAAGAAGCCAGTAAACCAGTAGATGCTAAAAGAGGTGTGCACATAGACACTGAGATGAGGAAGCATGAGCTCTCCAAGGGCAAACCGTATTCCACGTGGTGGATTCTATTCTTGGTTCTTGGTCCCATGAAGTTCCTGCTTCACCCTGTCCTGATCTACAACAGGGTGTAGATCCTAGCTCTCAAGCCACCTGTGCTCTGTTGGCTGGTTTGTGATCAGCCCCCCAAAATGTCTTTAGTTCCATTATAAATACACAAAAACTCACCTACTTTAGAATTCTCTGGAACACCAGATACAGATAATAATAAAACAAGATCTACCATGTTTTGGTAGAAAATCTTTGCCAATCTTACCTTTGAAAAAGTATTTTCAGAGATGAAAGTGTTAAAAGTATATAGAGTAAAAATCATACAAAAAATCACTCTAAGAAATTAAGCTTAGAAAAACTCCTTTAAGCTCAAGGATGAAGTCAAGATTAAAGATATTAAAGGAAATTATGCCACGGAAGAACTGAAAATTCCACCCAGAATAATCATCATTTTAAAGATCTTAATAAATAATACAAGGACGTCAAATGAACTTTATTTGCATAAAGATATTTGTCAAATAATAAGGTCACAAGAAAACCATGTTCAAAAATTGTGAGTGAGATTTAGAAAAACCCAGATGGCAACAGGAGAGAATAAGGTGAAGGATGGCAAAATATACCACCCCAGAAATGCCACCTTGGCGTGGGATTATTTGAGTTCAAGGCACTTAGAAAAGAAAAAGAACAAGAAAAAAAAAAAAAAGTAGGTGCAAGGAAGGGTTCTGATTTTTCTTTCTGAAAGCGGGACATAAAACTCCCACGTGGAGTATGTCCTCCCTACACCAGAAGGAGAGTCACATTCCTATCACCAGGAAGGGGAAGTTGCCACCAAGAGAAGTTTGCATAAAAAGACCTTGGTAGAATTCTCATGTTTAGCCTCTCCACATTGTGTAGTACTTTTCGACCACTGGCTCTGTCCAGACCCGTATGAAAGCATTTGGCTTTTGCCACTTGTTTGGGTTTTCCTCTCCTTCTAGGGCTGTCATGTCCCAAAGCCCTTAAATCCCAGAGATTGCTGTGCTTTTCTCCTGTTGATCTGTCCTTTGTGCATTTAATTCTCAGGCTCAACAGAAAAACGCTAAGGGTGCAGGGTGACGCTGGCCTCCCCTACAAAAGGAAAGATAAAATGGGATGCCACAAAGTGTATCACAGAGCTACTCAACTGGAGAAATTAATGTCAGAAAAATTTTTAAAATCATCAAGGTAGGCACGGAGAGAATTCAGGGTGTGTTGCCGCATTGTGGTAGCACCTTCTGCAGTGGTCTTGCTCACCATCTCATTCCCCATATCAGGTGCTGCCTTCTGCAGAGACGCTTAGAAAACATCCAGGTTCATGAATTCCATTAATATGATAGAACAAAGCCTTTGATGACTACGTACGTCCCAGTGTTGGAAACACAGCAAGAATCTGTTTCTCCCCCACTGGCGGTACAGAATGCTGTTAGCAGGGAGGTAAGCTGGGGTTTCCTACCATCTGTTTATTCTAAAATGCCAGGACCAAGGATTGTGAAGAGGGAGACCCCATCTTGGCCCTCGTGGAGCCCATAGTCTCCTGGAATATGCAAGGATGCATTCGAAAATCACACCAGATTTCAAAATTCCTGCCATGAACATGTTATTAATGGCTACGGTGCCATGACATCATTATATATATACACATACACACACGTGACATATGATTGCACAGATGACATATGATTATAGATAGATATAGATTATATATAATAATGACTCACTTCCATGCAGAATCTCAGAGTGTGACCTTATTTGGAGATACAGTAGCACCTCCCCACCCTGCCTATACTTGGGGCATATGTTTCCAGACTGCCATGGATGCCTGAAATGGCAGCTAGTACCAAACCCTGTACATACCATGGTTTTATTTTTATACGTAAACACCTATGATAACGTTTAATCTATGAATTAGGAGCAGTAAGAGATTAACTCCTAATCTCTAAAGAGTTCACTAAATTAAGAGATTAACTGATCACAGGTAACTGAAACCAAGGAAAGCAGAACAGTGGACAACGGGGGACTACTGCAGAGTCCCTGCAGATGCAATTACCTGATTACCTGGAGAGGAACCAGCATCACTGTGTTTACAGTGAGCCCCAGATGCACTGACTACTGTCTTAGAAGAGGAAAGGACCGAAAAACTTACACAGAGAAGACCATTTAAGAATGAAGAAACATATTGAGGTCCTGCTTCTAAGGAAAGCCAAAGATTACCACCAACCCTC
Organism: Avahi laniger; assembly: GCA_963575035.1. Lineage (NCBI taxonomy): Eukaryota > Metazoa > Chordata > Mammalia > Primates > Indriidae > Avahi > Avahi laniger. The sequence goes on along the minus strand of CAUYSK010074092.1, from coordinate 3,414 downwards.
AGAAGGCAGGAGAGATGCTGAGAGCAGGTGCTCCCTCAGAGCTCCAGAGCCAACCACACCAACACCCTGATTTTGGATTTCTGGCCTCCAGAACTTGGAGAGAGTTGCATTTCTGTTGTGCTAATTTGTTATGGAAGCCCTAGGAAATTCATACATGGAACACTTAAGGATTGGGAGCAACCATGCAGAGAACACACCCTAGGGCCATGCATCCTGTAATGCCAGGAAGGTGGGTGCGAGCTGGACCTGAAGGGTGGGTAGAAGGCATCCCTGGGTATGTTGCATTATGGGGGAAATGGGATGGGAAGCTACTGCCTAGGTTATGCTATCTAACATTGTTTTTTCTTACTGGACTGGAACAAGAGATCCCCTGACTGCACTTGAAGACGTACAGTGCTGCTGCTGCCGTATTGAGAGTATCCCCGAGAAGGTCACACGGCAGGAAGGTGCAGGAGCCCTCTGGGAGCTGAGATCGGCCCCCTGAGACAGCCCACCAGAAAGTGGGACCTCAATCCTACAACAACAAAGGACTGAATTCTGCTGACACCTGAGTGACCTCCTAAGAGGGCCGTGAGCTCCAGAAAGGAACGCTGCCCAGCCGACACCTTGATTGCATCTCTGCAGGATGCTGAGCTGAAAACCCAGCTCGGACATGCCCAGACTCCTGACCCACAGAGATAGTGAGATAATAAATGTGCGTGGCTTTAAGCCACGAGCTGTGCAGCAAATTCGTTGTGCAGCAAAAGAAAACTAATATGCATGGGCTGTCATTGCATCCATTTTCATCCATACTCTCTCTGCCTGCACATCTCAAGTTATGTAAGGAATCTGTTTAGCCAACCCCACAAATCCCCTCAAATTTCAGGTAATGAGAATTCTGTTAGGGACCCAAGGAAGGCAGGCTTTGAAGGAGTGCCAGCCAGCACCGGCAGGCCATCTGGAGTCCAGCAGTCTGCACGGGCATTTGGGCTGCCTGTCAGCTGTCCTCCCGCGGCGTGGAGGCGGTACCCGGGAGAGCTTCCCCGTCTGTTCAGAACACGCGGCACGGGCCACCTCCGTCTCCACGGCCCGACGCACACGTGCATGCGTTTCTCAATTGCTGTTTTTGTTATCTTTAGCACTTGAGCCCCTATTGGAATTAAAGAACATTATGTATTCCTGTATACAGCAATTGCTTCTAAATGCATAATTCAGAAGGGATATAGAGGCAGTAAAATTATTTTTGAACATATCCAAAGATCCAACACAGGCTTTGGACATCACAAATTATAACGTAGTTCAGAAATGAAAGTAGTGGCCAGATTGGGTCTGAGGCTTCCCTGGTGCTTTGAAATCCTTTCTGTGGTGTGCCTTGGTTCTTTTAATTTGCATTTTTTTCTCCTTTTAATTTGCTTTCTCTCTCTCTACATCTGTTGAAAGCACCCTCAGTGAGAAACCACGCTCCTGGGATGGACACCAGCCACATGACATGGGAGATTACCACGGCTGGAAAGCTTAGGAGTGAAAGGTTGATAAAGGAAGAAAACTCTCCCGTGAGACCAAAGCTGCCTTGTCTGCCAAGTCCAGGTTTGCCCTTTTGGTCTGTTGAAAGAGAAATCTGGACTAAGTCGGGATGCTTCAGCGAGGATGCGGCAATTATCCGCGTCCTCGAATGGCGTGTTCGTGGAGTCGTAACTCGGTCAGGAGCAGGCATTTCTACTTACAGCACGGATTCAAAGGGAACACAAATCATTCACTTAGCAGCTTGTGAGCACTTTAGGAAGATCATGTTTCTCCACTTGTTGTTCATGCAGCAGACTGGAACTCAACGAGCGTGCTGGCTCTGGGCAGCGCAGAGCCGCAAGTGGAAACCGGCCAATGCGTTTCTTGCGGCTCAGATGGCATATGATACTCACATAAACCAGGGGGGAAGAGAGATTTTTTTTAGGAGGTCAAATCCCTGTACCTACAGTGTGCTTAACAGGCACATGAGTACATACTTCCATCTAGAGAGACGGTAACCTTACAACTTTACCTACATCATTACAATGGAAATCCTTTAGAAAACATCACCAAATTTCCTAACAATATTCAACAAACAGAATCCAAATTAACTCTGGATCCTCAAAAGGGAATCTTTCAGTGCCTGGCACCGCGCTCTACTTAGGAAGCTTTCACACATGTTGAGCTTGAGCTAAACAAGCCGCTCAAAGTAGAAATATCCTATTTCACTTGGATGCTTTTGTTGCTACTAAAAAAGTATAACGGCATCAGGAAATCATCATCGCGGTCACCATGTGTTATCATGTATGTTATACATTCCACTTGCAATGCCGGTGGGCCTTTTCTTTTTTCATTATGCTACAACACGGGCAGTTTGGTCGTCCAAGGTAGTTTGCAAAGAGAGAAATGATCTGTAGTAATAGACACGACAGCCACTGAAAATCAATAGCTCCCACGCATCGTCAGCATTAGTTAGGAAGCAATGACTGTTTCCAAATAAAATCATCATAGTGGCCACCTAGCAAACAGGGAGTTTATACACGCAATGATTTTTACTGCTGTTCCCAAATTAGAAGCTCACCTATTTGTTGGAGGAATAAGGTAAGCTGCATTCTGAGTTCCATCATATTTAACCATAGATGAAAAACGTGTGTTCCAATTGACTCTGTTCTTCCAAAAATACCTTGAGAATTTTTGGATGGGGATAAAGTATATTTCAAAACAGCAGCCAAAGAGGGATTGTGTTTGGATGTGGATCTCCCTAGGAATCCCGTGCCAGATGAAATTCCAGGCCTCCGTTCCCCTGCAGGATACGGCACTTCTCCCTTGGGGTCGACAGGTGGATGACCTTCCCTTTTGCAATGGTGATCGGCCATCATTCAGGCTGTCAGCTACTGAGCTATCTAAAGCAAACACACCCCACAGTCATGGAAGGGTGAGGGGAACAGACAAAGCTCTCCTGCTGCCTGAAGCTCTTAAAATCTAGCGGTGGTCCTTTCTCCTTCCGCCTTCTTGGAAGTCCAAATCCAGCCTCCTAGAAGCATCCATTTGCCCGCTTTGCTAATTTCCTTCTATTTACTAAGGGGTGGACCCTGTTGGTGCCAATTTCCTATGGACATTGGGAAGCTTCTCAAATGTCAACGCTATTCCATCAGGCTTGAAGGATGCTCGTAACCTGTTCCTGTTTTATTCCTACAAAATGAAGAATGCTGATGCCCCCGATAAAGAGCTGTAATTTTAACTGGACAGTTTTCACTTATTTTATTTTTTTTGTACTTTAAATTTTAGTTCAGTTTTTTTTTTTTTTTTTTTTGAGACAGAGTCTCACTTTCTTGCCTGGGGCGAGTGCCGTGGCATCAGCCTAGCTCACAGCAACCTCAAACTCCTGGGCTCAAGCGATCCTACTGCCTCAGCCTCCCAAGTAGCTGGGAC
>CAUYSK010074091.1:0-15666 GCA_963575035.1 Avahi laniger | reverse complement strand
GGGATGCAGGGAGGACTAGTTGGATGAGCTCTGGGAAACAAATCCTGAGGGACATTGTTCAATTTATTTCCCTACAGCTTATTGGGACTGAGACATATTGCCCGGATTTCTTAGCCTTCACCAAAGTGAATATCTCTCACAGTTGGAGGGCTTCCTATTATTGTTTATTAAGTGCTTCACTTTGGCAGCATACAGGACTTTACTTCCTGACTTTCCAGCATGAAGGATGCTCATCCATGCTGTATCAGTTAGCTATTGCTGCTATAATGTGGTTAATAAATCACCCCAAAACTTGGTGATTTACCACAATCACTCTTTATTATTTTATGGGTTGGCTGGGCTTGGGCATTCTGCTGGGCTCCCCCATGCATTTGCAGGGAGCTGGTAGGTCAGCTGGTCTAGAATGATCTTAGCTGTAATGAATCAGCTCCCTTCCATATGATCTCTCGTCTTCCAGTGGGCTAGCCCATGCTCGCACTCACAGCGGTGGCAGGGCTTAGAAAGAGAGAAAGTGCACAAGGCCTCTTGAGTCCTGTCACGTTCTATTGGTCAAGGCAACTCAGAAGACCAGCCCAGATTCAATGGGTGAGGAAATAGATGCCACTTGATTGGAAGAGCTGCAAAATCAAGAGCTAGATTAAGGGAGGAGAAGAATTGGGGCCATTTTTGCCAGCATTCCAACACCCATCTTTAAGACCTGGCCCAGCTCCTCTCTGGTTCCCCCTCAGCAGGTCCCCGGGCACCAAAAAGTCCAAGGAAAACAGAGTTGTGGCCCAGCTTCTCATATGAAGTGATAGTGGTGAGTCCTTCCACCCTGTAGTTGGCAAAACATCAATTATCTGAGCTCAGACTTCCTGACTGTGGACAGGGATTACTGCCACTCTTATTTCAAATGTCAACAGCAGTTACCAACATTTAAAATGGAAAGCAACCTGCAGCGCAATGTGAAGCACACAGAAGACAGAAATTTAGGACAAAATAAGACACATTTGTAGGAAAACACATTATAAAGCTAGAGGCAGTATTTGGAAGCAGAGGGGCAGAATAACAGAGAGCAAAACCTGAAAGAGAATTAGAGACATCATCCCTTAGGCACAAGCAAATTAAAAACCTGGTTGAGAAGTAGATGAAGCTCGTTGCGGATTCTGTGCTGCACCCGGTGACTGAGGACGTTGTTCTGACAGCGCACGCAGCTGCAGCAAAGACACTCTCGAGTCAGGCAGTGCTCCCGGTCCTCCCCGAGTTGCTGTCCCCTTTCATCACCGACGTCCTGAAAAAGCCCACCCTGAACAGCACAATGTCTGGTTGTATAAAATCACTGTGAAATCATTAATTCTGCTCATTATTACTCAGAATAAATAAAATATGCTTCATCTTCATTTAACCAAAATGCGCATGTGTTAGAGCACCAAACTATATTTTTTAATAGTGGTCAAGGAACCAAAAAGATGATTTTTTTGGATTAGGTAAATTATAAAAGCAGTAGAATACTGCATCATAAGAAAAGGCTGAAGAAACTAGAATAATTGAGGCTACAAAGCATAAGATTCTTAATAAAATTATTCAAGGATGGGAGAGCTTATTATATGGAAGATGATAACCATTTACAACTTGACAGAAGCGAGAAAATTAGAAAGTGGATAAAAACTGTAGTATTAAGGAATCTGAGTGGATATTCAGCAGACCCTTCTGGCTGTGAGACGTAAACTTACTCGAACATCTTTGAATGTCAAGGATAGTGAATAACAATCTTTCTAAAACTTTGAGATTTTGTTTTTCTTACTGGTTCACTGTTTTTTACCTCTTTGACCCATAGAAAAATCGGATACAAAATACTTGCCCTTCTGTAGAGTCTCACTGTTCATTAATTTGTTTTACATATATATTCACATATTTTATTTCACATATTTTTCACATTTTTCTTCCTCAAGGGTGGGAGATAGGCTTTATCATTTCTGTGTGTGTGTGTGTGTGTGTGTGTGTGTGTGTGTGTGTGTGTGTGTAAGATGGAGAAAGTTGAACACCAGCATATTTTCCTTGCCTGATGTCAAGTAGATAGTATTAACTATGATGCTTATTAAATTTAAAGTTTTGATCCAATTTGCTATTCAAGGATAATACTGGCTTGTAATAAGGACAGCTTATTTTTATTCATGGCTACTTGGAGAATTGTGCTGTTCCTTTAGGATAACTTCACCCTCCTGCACAATAAGTTTGATGTGTCTTTGTTGCCTATAAACAAATTCCAGAATTCTTAACCTAGGTTTAAAAGGCCACATACTCTCTCCAGAACCATCTCCTCCTAGTCTTTCATCTCCCTAGCCCACTAGCATCTCTGTGGCATTCCCACTCCCCAGAACCCCTCTGAGTACAGGGTAGGCAATATATAATGTGAAGAATGTGACATCCTTAATTCATGTGTGGACTTCCTCTTTTGAAAATTATAAGAAATCCTCAACAAGACGGGCAGAACTGTCTTGCCCGTTGCGTCTTTGGAAAGGGCATTGATTTGGAAATAGTGGAGATGTCATTTCTCCAAGCGGCTGCTGCTGCTTTCCCAGAGAGTATTTATCAGCTGGCAGCTGGGGAACCACACTTTCTTTTGTCTAGGCATAGATCTTGGAGTTGGAGGTGACAGGGTGAAAGTCTTTGTGCCTGGAAACGATCATGCCAGCTGTCTTTCATACACAAAAAGCATAATAGAGGCTAGTATTTCATGTCCCAATTTTTATATATCTTCTCCACTTAAAAATTCTATTCTGTTTTATGTCTCTAAACTCTATTTTATTGGGCAGAAAAAATAACACCAGATTTAGGGTCAGAAGCACATAGAGATATGCATTAGTTCTACAATCTACCGAATGGACAGTCTTAGGCCGGTTAGATAACCTTTCCTGAAGTCAGTTTCATTGCTATCAAATAAATATAGTGAATTATTGGCCTAGCAAGGCTGTCATGAGGATTAGTGACACTATTTAGAGTGACCATCTACACAGTTGTTTTTACATGTACTAAGTACTCAGCCAAAGGATAATTGGAAAAATGACCATGTCCTTTGTTTCACTTCCCAAAGAACTTCAGTTTTGTAAATGGTCATTAATCTGCATTTATATCTGTATTTTGAGCCTCCACCTTAGTGTATTTTGGAACATTTTTGGTATGAATAGATTAATGGTTTAAGCATACAGAGAGCAGCTTCTGCTTCTGTCTGCTGTGGGGATGTCAGTACAGAGGCAACAGTTAAAGTAAGGACATAATTTATGAAGCGCTGAGTGAGGAAGTGTAGACTATACATACAGTAGGATCCCAGTAACTAGGGAGACTCCAAGAAGCTAAGATAATCTAAGAAGACAGGATGGATGCAAGGTGACTTAGCTGAGGCTCGATGGATGCATTGGGTGTACTAGGCTGAGGAAACAAAAATGAGCCTTCCAGGATGGGGAGTGGCATGAGTCCAAGCACAAGTATGAACATGTATGTGGTTGTGCAATGATGAAATTATTCTTCTTGAGCCAAGGATGTGTTTAGAACACAAGGATATGTGAGAGCACTTGCACCTTTGATAGGCAAGGGTGATGTAGATTGTAAAGGGCTTCAAAACCAAATGAACTTTAACTTTGATTCAAAAACAGCAGGGAGGTAGTATGGGTTCATGAACAAAAGAGTGATATAAAGGAGATCTTTTCTCTGTTGGCCATGTGTAAAATAGATTGGACTAGAAGAGCAAAGCTTATTTAGCAACTTTTGATGCAATGCATGTTGTGATAGAGTAGTGAGAGTCTGTACTTGGTTGTCCTGGGGATGAGGTAAAGAAGACCTTAAAAACAAGGACTATTGGTGGTAGGGATATGAATAAGAGATTTGGAGCAAATTATTGACAAGACTTAGAGACACTCAAATTATGGAGAGAGATAGGAAAACTTTAGTGTTCTGCATTGGAAGAGAAGATAATGGTGAGATTCTTATGTTAAATTGGAAAAATTTTATTTAAGAAAGATTATGAATTAGGTATTGGGAATGCTGAAGTAGTAATAGGCTGTCCACATGGAAATATCCTCTAGGCACCTGTAGATACTGAAATCAATGTAAATTTAAGGCAAGCTTCTTACTGCTATCCTAATCCTAAACCTAAACCTAACCTAAACCTAAACCAATATCATTCATAAATGATGACAAGAAATAACTGGCACAAGGAAAAGAGAAAAAAGAGAAAGCTTTCATTAATTAATTGGATAATTACTGATAATTTTGATGAAGGAATATTCTCTCGGATGTCTCCCTCTCACATATATATTGAAGAATGATATTTCTTCACATGGCCATGAATTTTGTAGGATGCAGACTTTCCCAATCTTTTATAACCATAAATTTTTTTAAAAAAAAGAGCACAGCTTTCCAGTTTGAAGTCCAGTGAGCCACCTAATGGAAAAATCCATGTTACATCAAGATTCTCTCTCTCCTGTCTTACACACACACTCTCTCTCCTCCCACTCTCCATATTAACTGAACTGGGTAAATTACAAACAGGTAAATAGTTAATTTAGTAAAACTACAATCAAATACATCCTTACTATTCTAAACCTTTATTACATAGATTATCTGGCCCATTCCTGATGAATTCAAGGTAGAGTGAACCTTGAATTTTGCGCTGCCCTAGAGCTGTATCCAATAACTTTTATGGCTTCTTTATAACACAGCTAAGTATAAATACTGAGTTATCTGGTCTCTACCTCCATCTTCTTAAAATAAGTCAGGTGCTCAGAAATGTGCTCGTATCACTTCTCTCCTTTGCAATAAATAGTTCATATCACAGGTCCTATTTACTGATCATTAAATTTGTTTGGAATATTATCTTTATTTTCTTAAAGGCCAACTTTTTAAGAGCCTATAAATACTTTTTGAAGGATAATGTCTCCAGATTCCTGCTAAAGGTGATGTATGAGGGAGGAAATATAGAAGGGTGGCTTGAAAGTCAGCATTCAGAGAAATCCTCCCAGGGCATATAATTAAAAGTGAGTTGGATGTAGCTGGTTCTTCTCCTGCTTCTCAGGGAAGGCTGTAAACCCTTCATAATGAGTTATTACAACGGATTCTGTCATTTCCCAATGTTCCCGACTTTCTCCAGCAGCATACTTGCCCCACACTCCTTATACACAGTATTTGTATAGATCCAAAAATGTGAAACTGATGCTTCAGGTCATCAGTGGTCTCAGCAGTCGGGGAGAGAGTGAGGTGGCAACCAGGTAAGTCCCCAATTACATTTCATGGACAAAGGAACAAAGGAAATGATGTCTCTCCCCCGGCCCTCACCTTTTTTTTTTTTTTTTGAGACAGGGCCTCACTCTGTTGCCCAGGCTAGAGTGCAGTGACATCTTCATAGCTCATTGTAACCTCTCAAACTCTTAGTCTCAAGTGATCCTCCTGCTTTAGCCTCCGGAGTAGCTGGAACTACAGGTATGTACCACCACACCCAGCTAATTTGTGTTTCTATTTTTTGTAGAGACGAGATCTTGCTATTACCCAGGCAGATCTTAAACTCTTGGCCTCAAGCTCTCCTCCTGTCTTGGCTTCCCAAAGTGCTAGGATTACAGGCATGAGCCACCACATCTGTACTGATCTCTCTATTCATAACTTATTGAATGTCATAGGTAACCTTTCTTTTTCCTAGTCAGAGACAGAGAGACACAGAGAGATACAGACACATATTGATACACACACACACGCACACACACATACATGTTCAAAGAGAGAGAACTTTTATTCTATTTTCTGAACTGAGAAGCACACTGTGTGGTGACTCACTGTTTTCCTACTGTTCAGTACCTTAGTATATTATTTCTAGAAAACCATATGCAAAGATTGCTTCTATTTAAGAATGGTTGATGGTTTCTGCTGTCACATATGCTTTATTTCTCTTTCTGATTGATGGCAGTGGAATAATTCCAGGGTGGAAATGATATAAGGCTAAGAGATCAACATTATTTCCTTGGTGAATTGATTACTTTCCTCTGAATTTACAGTTCCTACCAGAACTGCAAATTAATATGATTGATGTACTTAGTTATTCTGATTGTGCTTTACATTTAAATGTGAGCGGCTTAGACATTAAATATTTCAAGTTTATAACTCATAATCAGATGGTAGGTCCTGTGAACAAGAGGAGAAGAGATGTTTGTATCATGTTTGAATAGCAAATGTTTTTGAAATAGTTGTGGATCACTCTGTTGGATACTACATTCCATAACATGAAATACATGCCTGGCAGCCATCTATTATTCATTAGATCAACATACATTCAATTTTAACATCTGACTCTAGGTTCACATCTAGGAGAAATGAACACATGCACAAATAGCATGGGGTGGTTTTACACAGTGTATATACACATAAATTATATATGCATATGTGAAATTACTATGTAGGTTTTAATGATTTTAAAATTGTGCTTATGTATATGTTATAAATTCAGATATGAAGACAGCTTTTTTTTTCCAGATGTGCAGCCTTCCTGTTTTTGAAGGTGAATTACTGAGAGAAAGGAAATCCATTGTAAAGGTTATAATTTTGGGGGGCACTAGGATTGTTGTTATTTTGCAAGTTATAATATTACTTAATGTGCTCTATACTCAAATATAGGATTTTAGAACTAAGATGACTTTTGAAGTGACCTACTTGAACCACCTCAGATTCTATGCCAGTAAACAGAGGCTCCAAGCACCAGGTGACACATAGCAGGTCGGGCCACTCCTCACTGGCGGAGCTAGAACACTGATCCAGCTCATGCTACTTTGTTATATATTGTAGATGCTTTAACTGCCTGAAACGTGGAATCTCAATTCCTATATTCTGTAGTTATTTTTATTATGATTGTCTTCAGGATATTTCTAAGGCAAACTAAAATAATCAAGAATTTCCTAGGTTCTATATATTTTATCATGAATTTCAATATCCACAGAAAAATAAAAGAAAATATCGTTATGACTAAAAAGTACCATTATTTCAAAAAAAATTAATTGTGTTTGTTTCAGGTTATGGAAGTAACTGTGAACAAATGCTGGGTCAAACATATCTTTTCCTGTTAATATCGATCATCGAGACTGTGAGAGATAAAATGCCACACCAACACTTACTATTGCACAGTAAAAACCTTTGTTTCCTCAGCTGTGATGGCAGGACACATTCAAGTCAGGATCCAGAAGCTGTTCTTTTAATCACTAAAATCTGAATGCTATCTTGGGCATCTTGAATACGTGTGAGGATTTGTAGAAAACATAATTTACTCTAGGTAATTTTTTTGTAGGGGTGCGAAGAAATGCCCTTTACTCTTAAAATAATTGATGTCATCTGGGTAAATGTAATTGTAATAGAAATCCAGGTACATATATTTTAGGTAGAATATGACTCACTGGCAACTTTATTAGCTCAGCTGTGGCAGGCTGGAATTTATCACTTGCATATGACCTTGTTTGATACCAAAAACATAGACATTCCTAGATACTATGTGTATATTTTTTTCTTAAATTGTTGCTTAGCTGCTTTTTAAATGATTTGTGTAGTCATTCTCCAAAACTGAACAGCTAGTTGCATAGCATGGACCTGGCTCCTGGAACACCACAACATGTATTTGAGGCAATATGAACTGTTTTCCAAAATTATAAGCAGCAGTTATAAATCTGCAATGTGCTTATCATCTGATACATTATTTTGTGTTTACCTTTTAGGATATTATGTTTCTCAGGACTATCTAGGAAAGTGCAGGTGAAACTAGCTTAACACCATACGTTACTTAATAGTCCAAAGTTACTGTTTGCTACTTATGCATAGACAGTCTGTTTGCTTTTGTTCTTTTGTTGCTGTTCAATTTTTACTCCAGAAGCTGTGGAATATCTTCTTATGCAACAAAATAATTTCAGTCCAAATCATGTCAATCTTTTTTCTAAAATGAATCTTCAAAAACAAGATATTTTCTTAAAATATGAGGAACTTCATGTTTTTCCTTTGTCTCGTTTTGATTTTTAACTTCTTTATCCTTTCATTGTCTGTGCTCTACTTAGAGAAGCTAGCTGCAGTTTCAAAAAGTAGGATGCTATCCAGTTGTTCCCATCAGCCATTTCAAGCTAAATATTGGCAGAGCTACTCTGGCACCCTCAGCAATGTCAGCCCTGTGGAATGATGAGTTTTCAATGCCTACATTTCAGCTGCTTCTGTCATTGGTTTTCAGTAGAGTCAGGGAAGCAATAAAGGAGAGGTGAAGATCTTTCCTTGAAGTCCAGAAATTTGAGTGCTTGCCTGGATGGGAGAACTGCTCTCTGGGAGCCAATGCCCATGGCTGGTAAAAGCTGCTGCACTTGGCTCTTTCTTGTGTTGAGTGTAAACTTTGTTCCTTGTCTTCTCACCCACTAGCCAGAAATGAGCAGAAGCTGTGTACAGGAGGAGCTGCAGCAGAGAAGTCTCCATTTACAGTTCTCCAGAGTCTTCATTTCTCAAGTTCAAAGTCCCAGGTAATCAGACTGTAGCTTTCAAAGATGATACATTTTGTCTTCTCCCTAAAATTGATTACAGTCTTCAAAAAAAAAAAATCATATTACCCTGACTCTCCTTACCCAAAAAAGACAAAAAATGTGTATAAAACAGAAAACGTAATAATCATTAACATGAGCACAAGATTTAGAAGTGTATAGAGTACTTCACATACTCAAAACACTTTGCAATAGGCCTTGTGATGAAATGGAGGCTAAAATAATGTAAATGAGTTTTACCCCTATAATTCCACAGCCGTTAAGCAGTGAGCTTACAACTTGAATCTATGTAGATCCTCTGACCCCGAATTTCTGACTCAAGTCCAAGGATTATACTCCCTCCTTTGTGAATTGTAAATTATGTATATCATGAAGTTCTCATGCGTTACTACTTTTATTGACTTAAATGTCTTTTTGGAGTATGCTGTTCAAAGGCTATATTTAATGAAAAGGTGTTTTAACAAGTTTCATTTATTTCTTTGTAGTTCTGCATTTTATTCCATTTGAATTTCTGTGTTTGGGATGTTAAAATGTTAACATCTTGTATAGCACAAGCTGTGCCAGGTTTTATAGGTCATCTCAACTTTGGTTATAGTTAATCTTACTGTTGCTATGCAAAAATCTATAATAAGATTCCATCTGCTTGTATAATTGCTCAAGAAAAATACATTATTGGTATCATTTGTATCATTTGGATGAAGTAGAATTCAAATAAAATTGTCATGATGAAAATGATTACTTTGGGACCTTACTTTTTATATTTTATGAATACATGATTCAATATATTTTCTAGCATGCACAATGATTGTGAATTTAAATATACTATCTTTAAGTGAAACCTCTATCAATTATATCAAAAACATTTTTTTCATTAAAAATGAAACATCAAAGTAGAAAGGAGAACAAAGAAATGTCTATTCTTGTTTCTTCCCAGTGGAGCATGTGAACTTCTGTATCACCCTTCCGTAGTTTAGGATAGTGGCCCCCAGCCAGGGACCAGGGACCGAGTTTCATGGAAAACAATTTTTCCATGAACTGCGGTGGGAGGATGATGTTGAGATGGTTCAAGTGCATTACATTTATTGTGCACTTTATTTCTATTATTATTACCTTGTAATATATAATGAAATAATTATACAGCTCGCCATAATGCAGAATCTAATGCTGCCGCTGTTCGCACAGGAGGTGGAGCTCAGGCAGTGATGTGAGTGATGGGGAGCTGCTGGGAATACAGATGAAGCTTCCCTGGCCCGCAGCTCACCTCCTGCTGTGCAGCCTGATTCCCAACAGGCCTCAGACCATTCCGTTTTGTGGTGCAGGGGTGGGAGACCACAGGTTTAGGAGACTAGGAGTTAAATGTAAGCAGAACAAACAGAATTCATGAAACTTTTTTTAAATCAAAGACAACATTTTTTTTTATCTGCTCTTGTCCTTTTATTTAACAAAAATACATTGAGGGAAGTATGGCTCTATTTCTGAAAAGATAATTTTGACAAATACATGACATTTATGATCTCTCGTAGGTAACTGAAACTTTTAAAGTAACTTTATATTGCTAAAATAAATTAGCAGTTCTGAAATTAGGACAGTCACGTGTAATAATGAACATTTAGGAGCTGAATTATCATTAAATCTTCTCCCTTTCCTTGGCTGGGTTTCTGCTGCAGGCTGGTGGTTGGCAATGAGAGAGAGAGAAAGATTGTCTATCAAAGTATTTTTTAAAAAGCTTAAGCATGACTTTCCTGTAATTATAAAGTGGGCACATGTCAAAAATTTATGTAACTTATTAATGAGGGAATCAATAGGATGATAAAGCTGGTTTAAGAACATTTGAGAAGCAGATATGGTAACTTAGGAAAAGAAAGATGGATTAAATTTCCTAAATTTCTAAGTGGTTGTTGTCCTAGAACTGTACCCTTTTGGGTTATATTTTCTTCTGGATAGAAATCTGTGTGTTATTTTTAAATTCCAGAGTTTGAGCCCTAATCAGGAGAGATAGTTAGTCACATAATGATTCATTCCTCATGGGTAAACTGTTAGGCAGTGTTCCAGTGTGAAACGGAAAGTTCATGCGGTTATGTTTTTGCCCTGTTTTTTAAATTTTGGGCAATTTTTCCTAGCGTCTCTTTTCCAGGATTTTTATTTATTCTTCTGTTCATTCTTTTGCTCTATTTGGTTTCTGACCCTGATGGCTGAGGAAAGAAGAGGAAGGGGTAGGAAAGCTTTACTTGATTGGTAGTGTCAAGCTGGCATTGCGCTCTGTGGGCTTGGCAGCTGTTCAAAGTTGGCTCTCTGAAAGTTGCTTTTGTTTCCAGAGGCCCCCACTGTGTCTGTGTGGTCAGACTTCCCCTGATGTGAGTGATGCTTTTTCCTCTTGTTTACTGCTGGCCCCCTAAGTTCTAGCGTTTCAGAGTTCTCTACCCAGATTCTCTCTGTTGGAGTTCGAGTGCCTTTGCAGATGGTATCTCTCAGAGCAGTCCTCTTCAGCAATTTTAAATGGCTCCAAGTTGGCTTTCTCTTTCCTAGCGCCAACATCTGGTCAATAGGAAATTCTTGGGCACTCTTTGCCCATAAAAACTCTGGGAGGACAACCCAATCCCTAGACAGAAGCAACTCTGGATCTCTCCCCCACCATAGCAGCCCCCAGCCCGTCTCTTCTGCTCCCTAAGCCTTCTAGGTGGAAGTCGGATACTAGTCTACTGGGTTGCTTTACTGTAGGTTGTCGTCCCTCTGAATCTCCTCTCTTTTGACTTGAAGAGGAAAGCATCTCTTGTCCTTCCCTTTGGGCATAGAAGATTCCTATTAGCATCCGTTTCACCACAGAAATATTTCTAATCAATTCTCCCATAAAATTCTCTTCCTGACTTTTATTTTCTCAATGTAGATATACATAAAATACAGTTTTACACTTATATTTCACTTACTAATTTCCTTTCAAAATTATTTGTTGGTATCACATCTTATCTTGGTCTGATATCTATTTATCCTAATGTCTCAGATGAAACTTCTACTTAGGAACTTGCCATACTGGTTTAAAGGGATGAGGAGTCTCTGGGAGACATTACCTTGCAGACATGTTGAACTCAGAATTCTCCCAGAATGATTTTATCTGCTTATTTTTTGAAAAATTATCTGTAAGACATGAAAAAGAATTAGGGTGACTGTCTTGGCCTCTGTATATAGAGGAAAAGGCAGGATGGATGTAAGGAATGCAGGAGTGGAGAGAAGACCCAGAGAGGCAGGTGGTTGTGGAATATTTTACTTCATTTTCTTATCTAAAAAGATATCTAAAATTAACTTTTATCCCAACCCTATCTGCCTTTTCACATGCAAGCCTTCTGTATCTTTTCAAATTCCAGGCATTCTCAGTGTTTTTACTTGCTATCACAGAATACAGTATTCAGAGGGGAGAATTTAGTGTGCTACATTGTAATAGCCTGTAGATTTCTCTTCCCCCTAGATAGTAATTTCTTTGAGGAAAGGAACTGTATTATGCTCATTATTGTATCCCTAGCCCCTAGCAGCTTGCTTGGTGCATAGTGTACAGTCAATAAGTATTTGCTAGGTGAATGATTGAGATAAAGGGGAGGCATGCAGAGTGAGATTTCCCCTTGGGCCCCTGTTTTCTACAATGGGTTTTGTCTGTTTATCCCTTTTAGAAGAGTTGGGGTGAGAAAGATAGTAGAGAAGAAAAAAAACACTTAACATTGTTTGTGACAGCCCTTCTTCTATTAAAGTGGTTCCTCATTCATCTGTGCCCTGTGAATGCATTTGTGTGGGAGGAAACTATAAAATTATTTATAAAAATTTTGACAAATAATTGCACTGCACGAATATACGTACTCTTAATTTATAAACTGCCTGCCTTAGATTGAAAAGTTCTTTAAGACTATAATGTCATCTTTCATTATGTGTCATATTCGTGTTTAGAATTCATTTATTCAATTGAATAAAATGACATCGATTTTCACCATCCTGGGCTTGGGGGGTTTGCTTTTTTCTTTGGAGGAATTATCCTTCTTTTCAGTGTTTAAGTATCCCAGTAAGTCTTTTGACAGTGCCCTCATTTTTTTATTCCTTCTTTTCCTACACTAAATACAAAAGAAAACAACCATCCCTATTTAAAATGTAGACGGTGTTATTCCTTATGGCTATTTCCCTTTCTTTCAGAGATTAGAGTTTACTATAGTACAGAAGTTCAATAGGATTTTCCTGGAAATGGATTTTCATGTAAAGTATTAACTTATGGTATTATGCATAGCAAAAGGAAGGATCAAAATATTATAAAGAGAGAGAGGCTACATTATTATTTTTAATAGGATTGGTGCAATAAATGGTCCTTAAAGAGCATACATCTGTTCCACTCAATGCTTTCTTTCTGAATTTACCATGAAATGTGTTTTACTGATAAGAGCTACCATTCTGAGCCATTATTTCTCCAAAAGCCTGGTTAAGAGAGTTAAAATACACTAACTGCTACATGGTCTTGTGGTACTTTACTGAAAGTAAGAGTTTCCATTCTAAAATTTAAAAAACAAAACATGTGTCCCACAGGCATGTGTTTTTAGTGTCTCTCCCCCTTATTTGAATTATTAAATATTGAACTTCAAAGATATTTTATGTGAGTTTGTATTTAAACAATATAGCTGCTTGTTGTTTGTAGGATAAATGGACAAATTTAAAACTTCTATAATAAGATGTTATAGAAAAATTAAAATGCGTAAGTAACAAAATCATCGCAACCCTCAAAAATGGTATGTTTACTTTTCTGCTAGACAGGAGGGAAATTGGAGTGGAACTGAGTTTGTTATTGAATATAAGTCTCTCCCTGACTCTAACACATATTTACGAAGGAAGGGTTGAGTGGGGTTTTGTACTGAACTAGGATTAAAACTTGGTTTCAAAAGGAAGATCCCGTCCCCACAGTGAATGTGAATGTGCGTCTGTAAGATAAGGGGTACAACTGGCTTTCACCAGCTCTAGTCAGTGTACGTCAAAGCCTGAGGGCAATGCCAGCAGGGCAGAGAGGGGTAGGCAGCCCTAACCTTGCCTCTTCATTCCCTTTTCTTGCCTGCTAGTGTGCCTGGAAAAATACAGGCTATCCTTCAATGCAGTTGGTGATGATTCCTTTTCATGGGCATGCTCTTGAAATAGCTGGGTGGGTGAGACAATCCTAGAGACACGAAGGTGAGAAATGTAGAGACTCTTAACTCACACATATTGAGTGGTGCTCCATTCTTCATATGTTTTGGAGAAAATGATGTTTTACTTGGTTTTAAAGGCTTGGCAATAAACATCATCTGAGGAGTTCTGCAAGAGAATTCAGTGAACTATGAAGTATATTTTAATACCGCTTGTACAAATTTGAGGCAATTAGACAAGTGGACCTCCATTTCGAGGGCTAGGCATTATAAGTATCTCCTTCTCCCCAGTAATGTTCACGACTAACCTCTCAGTGACTTCCGACACGTTCAATCTTACCAATACACAAGACACTAAAGAAACTAACTTCTGCAGTATCGAATTCAGAGATTCTTTGAGTTTTTGTGCATGTGAAATCAGCAATAGAAATTTTAAGATGGACAACCCTAAATTTGAAGCACATTGGAAAAAGCAAAAATGTGGTTATTATTCTGTGGAGATTTACAAGAAAAAAGAAAGCATTCAAAGTCTGAATTTTAGTGCACTGTGGTTTATTTTACATATCTGAAAAAAATGTTTATAAACCTCATATTTCTAACCTATTTTCTGTCTTTTATTGTTGGTAATCAGTTTGGGTATTTTTTTTTTTGCTTAAAATAGGTTTCTAAAATTGAATTCTCCAGCTGACAACAACTATCGGAGATAAGAGTTCCACTTATGATGCTTTGAATTGAGACTATTGCCTACAAAGGAATTACTCAAAAATATGAGATCACAATAGAAAGAAAATGGATAAATAAAAGAATGGGACTCATCATATCTAGAAGGGATTGCAGGTCAACCATAAATAGACTTTAGAAAAGTTATAAGTATATATAAATATAATAAAAGATGGAAGAGTGTCTATAAAAGAGATCTTCAACGTAGATCAGGGATAAGGTTATCAAGGATAACATATTGGCTCCTGTTAGAGAATGGTTCAGCAATGATTGCTTGGATCTGATCTCATTTTGGCTTCTCCCATCATTTTTCTGTTTGGCTAACCCTATAGCCTTTGAGAAGGAGCTCAGGAAAGAAAAATTTGTGTTATGGTTGGGAAAGTGCTCAGTAAATAATGAGATTTTTGATATAGAGGCCCCAAATATTTCATATATGTTGCAATATCATGAGCACATAATATATTTTCTTATTTAACTTAATTGCAAAGAGAGTCATTGTCAAGTTCAGGTCCTTCCTATAAAATACTAATAAGGCAAAGGAAATAGTTTCTCTCCATGTGTTCTGACTTGGTTTGTAATCCCAAACTTCAGAAAATATATATTCTATTAAGACAAATACACAATTCAAAATCACGTTTGTTCCCATAAAATTTTTCTACAATTTTAAACTGCCATGGTATCAATATATTATTTTTCATTTTCCATTTTCCTTTTCCTGAAGCTGTACCTTTGTAAGTCTAGTATCTAAAGAATAAAATATGTACATATTTTTTGACTATATGATTGACATCTGAATTACATGTAACCTGTCTTCTGTATAAACTTTTTTTGAGCTTGCATTTTTGTGAGCTAGACATAGATGATCCTATTAATGATTATTTGCTTACTTTTCACTGCATTTTTGAGTAGAGAAGTTTTTATGAAAATTCTTAATAAAAAAACAATATGTGGTATTTTTTAAATCACAAAATTTCAAATTGTTAACTTTGAGAGTTGTGAGAAATGATTTAAGTCTGTCATCTCACTTGACATCTGAGTGATATGGCTAATATTTTATAAGAAAAATGTATGTATGTCATATGTAATATGTATGATAAATTGTGTATATATACATACATATATATTATACATGCTGAAGAAATTTCTTTTTTTTTTTTTTTTTTTTTTTGAGACAGAGTCTCACTCTCTTGCCTGGAGAGAGTGCCGTGGCGTCAGCCTAGCTCACAGCAACCTCAGACTCCTGGACTCAAGCAATCCTACTGTCTCAGCCTCCCAAGTAGCTGGGA